>BGPR01002976.1:107181-119457 GCA_013235015.1 Araneus ventricosus
CGCGTAGGAATACGTGTTACATTATTTTACTGGTGATACGGTCACTCTGTATTAATATAATGTGACCATACGTCCCGTTTTGAGCGGGATCATTACGTTTTCAGGAAGCCTGTAACGTTGTCCCTAAGCATAGCTTCCGGACGCCGAAATGTCCCGTTTTCAGAGAGAGAGCAACTAACAATTTCAAAGAAAAGGCGCAAAAAATCTGACGGTAGCGCCTTATAGTAGAGCTGCGACGACGGAGCAAACGTTCACGTACTGTATTACCGCCATGAGAAAAACCCTAGACACCAGACATGCCAATGACGGGCGTTATGGGAACGGGATATTCCACTGCATTTTGGGGGTAAAGGAAAGGGCTTTATTTCATTTGGCGCAGATAGAACCGACGGAAGTCTCGTTTCGCTTTGTACTATGGTCGAAAATGAATTCCTCGCCTAACGAAGTGTGTTTAGTTCGCCCAATGTTGCGGTTGATTTTATACCCGTTTACCTCCTTTCTTCGACTCGTCTTCTTGCGGCAACCTTTTCAAAGTTTTTTCTCCTGCCGGTAAGGCAGTATGCAAGTCGGTCAAAAACAGGGTTGCCATATTGGCCTTTTTAAGGCCAAATTATGGAAATTTTGCCTTTTTTCAAACCCCTTGGCCTTAGGAATTTTCATTTGGCCTTGTATTCAATTTTGGCCTTTTTGGCTTTATTTTCGTTAATGACTTTTCGAACAATTTTTAATTACTCATTCTATTGTTTTTAATAAATTTTTGATATTACACATTTCAAATGATACATAATGAGCTGTCAAACGAAAGAGCTCCTGAATAGAACATGGACGTTTTAAATTTTTTCACTTACATTTAGTTTAATAATAGAGCATTGCACATACGCCTATCAAGTGGGACTCGTTTTCATAAAGGATAGCCTTTTTTTCTAATATCAAATGATGTTTTCAGTCAATTTGTCAAATTTGGCCTTATTTTTAAGAAGGTTTGGCTTTATTTTGCTATTTTTATCTGGCAACCCTGGTCAGAAACCACCGCGAAATGCGACGCGATGGGATGCTGGGATGTTAGAACCGAAAGTCGTTGAGTGGAATTGTTCACTTTATACCAATAATTTGAATCATACGAACTTTAGAATACTTATTGAACATATTTTGTCTGTATGCCACTAATGAAGAGATCCTAAAGGGTCTTCTTTCTTATGAATAAGTTGTGGATGGACGAAGCAATACAGTTGCAAGTCGCAGTTCTTAAAGCAATGAAAATCGCCAAAGTAAATTTTACGAAATCCCATCAAATGTTTCATTCTTATTTGAAATCAATCCCACATATGGTCAAGCAAATTTGTTCATCAGAAAAATATAGGACCACATACCGATTTATTTTCAATTATTCATTCTTGTTCTTTTCATTAATAAATAAAAACCGAGGAAATATGCGTTTTCTTGAATACCTAAAAATTAGTAGATGTCCCGTTTCGAGGAAAGTAATAAATGGTCATGTAATTTCATTCATCAAGAACACGATTGATTTTCTATTTAAAATGAATCATATTTCCCGTTTACTAACATCGTAAAATGCATCAGAAGTTCGGAAAAATTTTACTTGTAAAAAAAAATCCTTTTTACTAAATAATCGCATTAAGGGGTAAAACAAACCCCTCTGATTCGCCGATTGTTATTTTCGCCCTCTTAAAAGCTCCACCATCAGTTAAAAGCACTTAAAACCTCCACAGAGAATGCAAATAAAGATAATGTTCGTAGAACTTATATGAAGAACTTTGAAAAGTTGTAATCAATTTTAATGTGCTGAATATATATATGAGTGGTTAACGAAATGCGCATCCAGCTGAAATCCCATGGCTGAATTGTGTCAGTACCTGAAAGAAAACTTGCAAACCGCCCTGAGCCAATCGTGAAAAGGAAGATGAAGTCGACGAACCTATTTAACTAGCGCCTACGCATTAAAACGCTACAGCTGCATTAAATGCAATTACAAAACTTTTATTTAGTAAATGACAAAAAAAAAATTGGTAAAAAAATGTGGAAATAACAACCCCGTTTTGAAATACGTATGCTCTTTCATCAGTGATTGCTCAACTATTTCGAAGCTGAACTTTTATAATTATGTAATTAATCATGACAAGTACTTGGTAATAGATAAAAAACTTACCTTACATCTTTAAACAATAGCATACACCATAAATTTAATTACTAATTTAAGACACGAAATTCTATGAATGGCTGACTGAATTCAGAAGTCGTCTTTTTCACCGCAATAGTTAATCTACTGTAATTCCACTTCTCCTAACGGGCGGGTAGATGCTGTACCAGTAGAATTTTTACTTCTGCTTGCAGGCTGGTACAAATGTACCATTATACCGTTGGGTTAAACCACTTCCCTTTCTGAATTAATATGCCATATAATTACGTTGTTTATAGCTTTGATGTCAGTCTATTTTATTCTGTCTACTCAGGCGTGGCGGCAGAGGGGGGACCGGGGGGGGGTTCAGGGCCTCCTGTCGGGGATGCTGTGGCCCCCCCCCCGGTCGGGGAAAATTTTTGTGTGCGATATTCAACTGTAGTTGATAAATAATAATCTTGCGAAAATTTGAGTCCAATTTCATTGCACTTGTCCCTCCTGTCGGGGAGATCGTGCCTCCCCTGTCGGGCAAATCCCCCCCCTGTCGTGCAAACTCTAGCGCCATTCCTGTGTCTACTCGTGTGTGATGGATAGGGTTGTCATACGTCCCGTATTTCACTACTCAGTCTCATATTATTATGTGTCCCATTTTCTCTCTGCGTCGGATGAAAGAAACAGGTTGTCAGTGGAGACAATTAAAACAATTTTGATTAGTCAATATAATTTTAAAATGACTTGCGCCCAATTTTATAATTATGTGAAAGAAGAAATTGGCATCATTAAGAAATTAAAATCAACTTTAATATATGACTGGGCTAAAAAGGAATAGTCTCGCATCTTTTTCATCATTCTACGTGTTCATATTATTAGATTGCTTAAACATTATTGATTTTTTTATCGGAGTAAATTAAGCCATTACCTACCCACTTTTTTCAAGTTTTATTTATTTAGCACTTGTACGTCCCGTATTCATGCTTGGCAACCCTAGTGATGGAGGACAGTGAAAATGTTAGAGAAAGTGATTTTTATGTTCAGACAACAGAACAAACACAAGAAAAGGCAACACTGTGTGTGAGATTTGCAGAATGTATTTTACTGCCATTTCTGAGCACCACCACAAAAGATGATGTTTCTGAAATTAAAAATGAAATTGTGACAACTGCTATAGATCTGAAATTGGAGGTTATGAAGATGACAGTGTCTGGGAAAAAAATAATCAGAATTAACATTTTCTATTAAAGATTTTTTTAAGAACTTGAAGAATGGTGGAATATAGCATCCAAAATAGTTTAAAGCCATTAGCCATCTACATCACTTCCAGAAAACCCTAAAGAAAGATCAGTTTTTGATATTGGACAGATTCTTTACCCCCCTCCCCCCGCACACACAAATGAAAAAAAGTGCTCAAATTACAAGACTGTGTATTAATATCATTGCAAATAAACCAGCGTCAAAATAATATAAGATTCATTGTTTATTTTCTAGGTCTTCGAAAAAAAAATTTAAGGCCCATAAAAATCTGTATCAACCTTCGGTTACGATTCACAAAAATTGCGAGTAGAGAAATTATCGTTGAACAGATTATATTTGTTAATCAATCGCTGTGATATAAATCAAAACTCAGCACTTCTCTCATTCCAAAGGTTGCCTCACTGGCGTCTCATTTGGAGAATTCCTGTTCCATACCGTGGAGAAGGAGACTTGATCAATGTGTCAGCACGTTCCGACAGCTCTGAAGGCTTGAAAAATGATATTTTTTTCAAATTTCGCAACGTTCAGCGATACATTCTGTATTAGGGATGGCTGTTGTTGCAAAAATAACCGGTTTACGGTTTTTCAGGTTTTTTACACCTCCGGTTTAACCTGGCGGTTATAACCGTTCAAAATAACCGGTTTTTGAAATAATACTACACCTATTTTACTTAATATTTTAATTCTGAACCAAACAAATTATAATTTTAAATATGAAAAAGTTCCAATTTGTCAAACTATAAGATGTTAATGAGGTGACTTTTTCATCTCTTTTTTTTTTCTTAAATTATTTTGTTAGATGGGTATTTTCTTAGGGAACAGTCAGTTCAAATTCTAGATCCGCCGTTGGATGGGGTAATCTTAGCCCAGAGCTCTGAGATTTGTTAAACCGCCTTTGTAGCTTCTGATACAAATATTCAATTATCTGAAAATATCTCATCTGGCATACAGTTGAGGTCCAGTTACTGACGTACAAGAGAACTATCAACTTTTAAATTAATTTCAAAGCTTTTTTTCTGGTAATTTTAACATTAAATGACGCATGCGCCGGACGAAACATTATTCATACTTAATGTGACCACGTCCTGTTTTTTGGTAGCCAGTCCCCAGCACAGCCGACGGTTCAAATGTCCCGTTCAGAAAGAAAGCAACCCATGCATAATACAAGAAGGCGTCAAAAATAAAAAAATATCCACTGGCAATGTCTAGTAGCCTGGGGATAACGGATGCGCGCTATATTTGTCACACATTTATAAGTTGGTCGAAGCCTGCTGTCTGCACTTAGTTCTAACTTCATTACACAGCATGAAGTACAAAATGATAGCAAATACACTAGGGATATTTAACCCTCAGGACCTTCTCAGCTATATGTTCGATTCCTTTCCGTTACTGCACCGCTGCATATTGCGATTCTTCCGTTCGTTCTTGACCGTCACTCAACAAAAGTGCGAATTTCAACTGAAACGTTTTATTTGAATTTTTAAACGGCGATGTTGCGCGTACAAGTCCAATCTTAATAAGAGTTTCACGGTTGACCTCAGTATGCACCTTGTCGGATCTTCTCTTTTTTGTTGATCAGGCTAGTGATTAGTGTAAACAACTGTACGTGTTAGTATTGCGATGAATTAAGGATTACTGCAATGCGTTATGATTAAGCAATTAAAGAGCTATGACGATATTTTGCGGTGATTTTTTATATTTTTGTTTGGCACGATAAGGAGAATGTCATTAGTTAGGGAGTCAGAAATTATCAGTTTGCAGTTTGAGTTCGCTAGACAAATCTTTTGTATTTTTGGGGTAAATTATATTTTAGTTCAAGTTTGTTTTTAAATATCATGAAAATTTTATTACATTATATTCGGATATAATTATCAATCGATAATAAGAAATTTCAGCGTATTTACTTGCAGTAATACCATTATATGCAATGTTCTTTAATAAAATTAGGCTTAACGGGGAAGCAACCGCCCGGTCCCGTGCGTAGCGCATCCTTCCGAGAGGCGCGGCCTGGGAAGCGCTCTTTTCTCCTTTCACTTGGTCCTAACGGCGAAAGTCGTTGGGTGGAACTGTTCAAACACTCTGTCAGTCAATAATTTAAACTCATCGATCTTCGTATAATTATTGAATATATTCGCGTCTGTCTCGTCACCAATGTACCAGTGGAGGGTATTTTTCGAAAAGTCTTGATCATAGAAATCAGTTGAAGTCGCAGTTTGTAAAGCAACGTTACGTCAAGTTAATTTTAAGAAACTATTGCCAAGAATTTCTTCTTCTTTAAATCTAACCAAATATACTGAAGCAAAATGTAAAGAAAAATGCAAGATCAATTAATTATTTATTTTCACTGTTTATTTCTGATCTTTTCATTAATAAATAAAAATCATTCTCTTTCTTGAATTTGCATAGTTTAAATAAAAAAATTTTAAAATTTTCGTTTTGTAGGAAAAAAATAAATGGTCCTTTACTTACTCGATATAAGAACAGTAGAAGATCAGTAAGAACCTGGATTGAAATAAAATGTTCATTAATTATTTGATAGATCTTGGACCAACAAATAAAGCAGTTATTAAGAGGTTCTAAAATAAATTTTTGATAATTTCTTGAGTTTCTTCTATGAGCGACAAAGCATTTCACCGTCCACTGTAGGCAGAATACAATTTAACAAATTTAAATAATAAAACGGTGTTTAAATTCCACTTTCACACTGAAGGTAAATTTCATTCTGATTCATTCGCGGAAGTTTTGGTATACAATTCGATTTAAATACAGTGAATTTCCACTTAAATTAAGCCTAATTTGCATTCGAATATTTCATTTATAGAATGAATAATTCTTTGTTATTTTAGTGTTTGTCATCTGCAATACTCTAATTCATATTATTTAGATAAACATTTAAACTAACAGAACAGAGAATTGTGCGAAACTTCTACTCAACAAAATGGTCATCGTTAAACAATGTGCTGAGCTAAGCTTCCGAAAGAACAGCTGGTAAAAAAAAGTGCAGCGTCAACGGAAAAAAAACTACGATTTGCATTACAACTAGCCAGTGAGCTGATCAGTAATTTGTTTTTCATATTAGAGCATGAGATATTCATTCACGAACACTGAATCTGGTTGCTTGCTATTCCTCTGGTACTTTGTTGAGGTCTCAATATTGCTGCATACAAGGAAACTAAAGAGACTGCTTCTTGCATGCACTTCATGTTGTTATAACTTATTCTTGTCGAAGTTGAAGGAAATGATAAATAAGATTTTCTAATTTAGAATTGCCGTAGAGGACTCTTAGATGCTGTGGTGATACATTTTTTTCCAAATAATTTGTTAGTTCGTAAGTTTTTGAAAGAAAGGAGACATTTAGATGTTTGGAAGATTTCAGTTAATAACAACAAAAAAAGAAGTGAAACCCCTCACATAAAAGTCATTCGCATAACAAGCTAAAATAAATTGTAAAAAAATGACTTGATTAAAGGAGAGGGAATTCCGAGTTGCGCCTGCTACTGTCATATTCCATGGAGCTTTTGTTTTGCTTTAATTCTTATCTTCTTATTCTTCTGCATGCATTTTTAACTGTAACCTGCTTTAACTGTTAATCGAATGAGATCTTTTATTTTATTTCTTTTTCTATTAATAAACGTTTTGAATGGAACGAATGCTTCGTTTATTTTCATTTTTGATTCCGTAATATTTAAGGCCATGGTTTTTTAAAACTATTTTCGACCGTGTATTTACAGTCGTTGAAACACTATGTCATGTGCAGATCGTAACGAGTTGAGTGACATTATTTGAGTCAATGACGTAATGTAACTGACTATTTCTTTTTAATAAGGATAACAGAACAGTTTACATCAGTCGTGTTGAGCACTCATTCTGCTTTTCATTTCTGAAAATCCTATCCGCATTCCATGCTGGATGATTCTGCATAAGAGATAAGATGAAGATGTTCAGGCCCTTAACGATCTATATATTTTTTCGAATAAACGTTATACATAAAATTTTTTGAGTATTTTTTCGGCATGGAACGCATTATCGTATCTTACTTTGATTTCTATGATGCTGTTTTCGCACTAACGAGTACGCTTCTGGAAGCAATTATGCTCGTTATGCGAGGTTTCACTGTATCAATATAAACTAGACATTTCAGCACAGCTTGATAAATACTTTGTCAGCAATTTGCAAGTAGTCGGCTGAGTGGTTAAGGCGATGGACTAGAAATCCATTGGGATCTTCCGCGTAGTTCGAATCCTACCGACTGAGGTTGTGTTTTTGTGACTACAACTTTTACTGAATACGTCTGGCGCAGCATAGAAAAATCTGCCCATTGAAACAAAATCAACAACTTTTCTTAACAGAGCGGCTTCACAGCAATTTGGCAAAAGCGCTAAGCATTTTCTTTTTTTTGTAATCACTTACTATAATAAATCTAAATACAAGTTTGAAACATACAGTTACTACTTTTTGAAATTGTCAAAATAATGAAATAAATTTAACAAAATTGTTTTTAAAACTCATTTCGATTTGGTACTAAAGAAGATTTTAAAAATTTATTTATTTATGATTTTTAATCTTTAATTTTTATTATTAATTATTTAAATATTATGGAATCTTGAAAATTATTTTCTTCCCGCTCAATTCACTATTTCATATAGCGCCACTACGTGATTCAAAATTTAATTAAATAAACTGATAATTAATTTTGAAAATATTATGAATATTATAACGGCTCTACTAATAGTGGATTACTGAACAGGCCATCACTTAACTGAAAGAAAAGACATTTCAGGTTGAAATAAAAGCAAATCCTATGAACGATGATAATCAATTTAATGAAAGTTATTTGTTTATATACATATTTAGCATTTCAACGAAAAAAGAAACATTTTGCCGATTTTAATACCGGACCTCTTCGCGTGTTTACTTCCCACACAGGAGTCCAAGTTTCATAGGGGAGAGCACCATCTGGCGATAATTCATCTGTTACAGTCAGGGTTGCCGTGTGTGTGTGTGGGGGAATTTTATCGTCGGAGAAATTTTTGTGTGTAGTATGAAATAATAATCTGGCGAAAATTTTGAGACCAATTATTACATTCGCCCCATCAGCAGTCGTGCCCCATGTCGGGCAAATCCACTCCTGGTTACAGTGTATTGTCCATTGAAATACACAAGTGCACAAAGTTTCAAAACTCTAGCACTTCAGAAATATGAAAAATCGATTAAAAATTTCGTTTTCATCGAACATCGAAACAAATTAAATAAAAATGTATAGAAGATCGGTTTCACGCTCATTTAAGACTCCAATTACTTATGGGAAAATTTCATCTTTTCTTTGTACATCGAGAAGTTAAAATAACTTGCAGCTCAACAACATGCTTTGTATTGCTGGGTTAGGGATTACTATGATGAGGCTTATTAATTACTGGACGAGTTTTTTTGTTTATTGTTTGGATTCACAGACTGTTTTCCAGAACCTTCCTCGATTTAAGCAATTCCAAATCCATTTGGAAACTTATATCAAGCGTCAAGTTCAGTCTTCTTTCTTTTACAATTCAGGATCCAAGATCATCGACTACTGATTTTACATCCGGAAAGGGTGTCACGCAATGATTGTCCGATATCCACTCAACGGTTTGGTCTGTAATGGCTTCAGGTAGGGGCGTGAGGCAGGCTCTGCACGCAATGAATCATAGAGCGCATTTCCGGAGTTCTTTGTTAAATCATGCTCAGTAAATGTAAACTTCACAATTCCATTTTCACTTTCCTTATTTGATGATAACTCCGCCGCATGCGCAAAAATGCGGAATTTCCGAATCCATGCAGGCTATACATAAATGAATTCCGTGTTTTTGAGTTTGTAATCCTTTCTTTTAAATTTAAATAATTTAAAGCATTTAAATTCTAAGGAACATTGGCAATCAAACTAAATTTTTTTAAAAATTTAAACTCAAGTGATTATCTAAATCATGGTTATTACATTTAACTGAAACAACCTAGCAAGTCGCCAAAAAGATGCGATAAATTATGGCAACTTTCAACAAATTAGGGTTTTGATCACATTGAGCGCTAACAATAGAACATTAAATTTAATATTTTCAACATATTAAAAAACTCACTAAAACATTAATTAATATCTTAAAACAGATGTTGAATTTGAAGATTCCCATTGATTAACATTATCACCGGAAGTTGATTAGCGGCGTGGAAAACCCACTTTTACCGAAATAAACAAGACAGAAAACTCGTCCATAAAAAAGAATTATTTTATCAAGTGATAAACAATTCCACTACATACACAATCACACAGAAAAAAAACTGATTATCTACTAAAGAGAAAGCCCACTTACTCGTACCAAAGTGAAACCTAATCATTTTCACTGTTAACGAAATAAGAAATTCATTATGAAACAAACACAGTAAAATTTCTTATCTGTTCAGATAGGATCACAGTGATGGAAGCCTACTGTATGAAATGTTACTACCACAATTGGTAAGTTTTTTCTGTAAAACAATAAATGCATGAACAGACGGAGTTTCTTATGATTTTAAATTAAACGCAATGTTCCGATGTTAATTTTTTCAAATTTTTTTGTACTTAAAAGTTGAAAATTCTGGAATCAAAACAAATGTCAAGTACTCATGAAAACCCTGACCTAGGGTTGCTCAAAATGACGGAGTCGAAGAAAAGGAGGAATGGCTATAAAATCAACGCAACATTTAGCAAACGTGCTTGTTAGATGAGAATTCCTTTTCGAACATGAGTACAAAAGAACGAGATTGCCGGTTCTATCAGCCAAATGGAATAAAGCTCATTCTTCACCCCAAAATGCAGGAATATCCCGTTACCGATAACGACGCCATGTTCTTTGTATCTAAGTTTTCTCTTAGTAGGTCAGTATCTCATTTTTTGAAATTTCAAGAGGAAGAAAAATACTCAGTTTTTGCATCAATAACGATCGTTTCTGATCCTTTTTCACGTCAGTAGAAAAATGCAGTTCTAGTTCATTCAAACGTTAAAGTTTAAAACTATTCCGGAAAATCGCTGTCCGTTGTTTAAAAAGAGATGGCATGTAAAATGCAATACATGCTGTAGTCGTTCGTGAAAACGGATTTCACTCTTTTGTGAAGAATGTTCAAACATTGTAGAAGAGATTTTAGAGGCGATTTTTCCTTTCTAACAGTGATATTCTTCTTTCATATATATGTAAATGTAAGATAACGACTTCTCAGTTGAAAAAGAGTCCAGAATTTCAGAAGAGTTAAAAAATTCCATCTTGATTTTATTTTCATTTTTTAACCAGATCTCCTTTATGTTGTTATTATATTAAATTCACTTTCAAGATCCAGCCATCGCCATTATAATGGGAAAATAGGGATAAAACAACCCATATGGGGCAGTAGCAAGAACCCTTTATTTACTAAGTTACTTATTTACTAATTTCTCCTCATCTATTAGTGACTAACTCAGATTTATATGCAATCGATATTCATCACATTTATATTATTTACTAATTTCTCCTGTTCTTATTAGTGACTAACTCAGATTTATATGCAATCGATATTCTCCACATTAACGATACTTTTCCTTGACATGAACGGTAAGTTAACAAATAAACTCCACTGATTTGTTTCACTTAATTATGTTTCACTTTTTCTCATCACATCACTTAAGCGAAAAACGCTAACGCGTACATTTTGAAGAGTAAAACGGAAAAAACAGATCAGGAAATGCGTTGTCAACATGATGAGATACGGTTCCTTCTGTTTCTTTTGCACTTGGATAAGATTATGATGGTACTAATAAATTAAGGGCAAATGAAGGTGAAGTGTTCCAACTCACGCGCGTGTCTCTATCAGCTGAAGAGATAAAATATTAGATAGCATACACTTCACCCAGTTTTCTTGTTTTTTTTTCCCCCTTCATAAATTTCTTTCATCGAGATATCTTTTATTTTTACTTATTTCATCGACCTTCGAATGAAATGATAGAGGCTTTGCTAAAAAATAGATTCTTTATCTCGAGGTGATTCATTGAATATTTCAGTTCAAACCTTAAGTGCTTCCTCGCTTTCGAAATATTCCATTCCACAGCAAGTGCAAGGCACTTACATCAAATAAATTATTACGATACTTCGGTTGACGATAATTCTATCAATTCTACAATATCTAAAGGTATTTGAGGATGAAGAAAAAGAAATGTCAGTTGAAAAATGATCAGTCTTACAAACGATATTTGCAACACTCATACGATAAGAGAACTGAATTATACAATTTTAAAAAAAAAATACCATTTATCTTGTTACTAGTCTAATATTATTAGATCCCACGCCATAAAAACATATTTTTATATAAATTTAGCTTTATTTAAATAAGAAACTTAACAAAAGGAATTTAAAAAGATGAATTAAGCTGGAGGTGCTTCCTTTTAACAGTATTAAAGCAAAACGGCAAAAGCAAATAAATAATATAAAGCCATTGAAAATAATTTATGACTGAAAAAACAGAAGAATTTTTGCCACAGATTTTTCCGACACATAACCATTTCTAAAAATTGAAATCAGTGGCGCAAGTTGAAAGTTTTGCTAATCTTTATTCTCTGAGATAAAAAGCAACATATACAAAATTAACTGATTATTAAAAAAAAAGTGGAAATTAACTAATTTTCACTTTTACAAAACTTTAACTGTATCTCAGTATAATATTTTCTTCGCACTCTTGAAAGATCTAAAACTTAAAAAGAAACGCAGAATACAAACTGAGAACTCCGTCCTAACACCAAGAGTACACCATTCATTTTATAGGGGAGGGGAGAAGGAACCTTGGGACGAACACTAATTTTACAAAAGACAGAATATTTTGATAATAATAATCAAAATATCTGGATATGATTTTCCACC
>BGPR01002976.1:119467-129998 GCA_013235015.1 Araneus ventricosus
TAGAGTTTCCATTACGAATTGCGAATGCAAACGATATCCATGACTTCCCAAATTTCGATGGCGTGCAGGTGGATTCGCTTGCGGTTTGTTTTCCTATCACCTGAGCGTCCAAGCGAAAAAGAAAGCAGGAATCTCTTCCACTAAACTCCACTCATATGTAGGTGAATGGTGGAGGCGGTGGAAAGGGTTGGGGGATTCAATGAGTGAATCGGCCTTGACTGATTCTCGCTCCCGGATCATTATAATTTTTATTCTTTTTCTGTTTTTTTGCTTCCCTCTTCTCTTCTTTATTATTCTTTTGCTTATTTTTTACTTTTCTTTTGTATTTATTTTGTTTCTGTTGCCGCCGGCGTAATAGTATTTTGTTTTTTCCGGCTTTTTTGGCAACTCGCTTCCTTCCTGTGAGAGTAACAGTGGTTTCGAAATCGTTTGCAATTTATTCGGTAACCCTGCCGGGTCTCGCCAAGATTTACATGACGGTTTCTGCAAAGAGAGTGGAATAATTTTTTTCTCTCTCTCTTTTCCCGCGCTTTTAGTTTCGAAGACAAGGACAGGTGATACGCGGTTTGAAACATAATGCTACTTCTTGGACTGTTATTGCTGCATTTGCTCATAGGTCTTTAAGTAATTTGATAAACATGTAAGCTTCTTTATTGTAATTTTTTTTCCGAACAAAGAACTGACGAGAAAAGTGTTTGCTATTTTTTCTCGCTAGGTTTGTCCTCGAATGTATATCCTTGAAAACTGAAAGCATAACTTATTACATGATGTGAACATTAATTGAGGGATAAATATACGTGTCTATTAAGGCATATATAATCGAGCCAGAAAACAAAGTTACAATTGCTTTGCCTTCAATGAATTAAAAATAATGTTCAACAAAGATGTGGGAATTGCGGTGTTTTTTCAGCAAACCGGTTCAGTATCCTTAAGGCATGTAAAGCATAACAATTAATAATTATATGAGCACAAAAGATTTTAATCTAAAAGACTTCAATTTCCTTGTTCGCAAATACGTATTGCATGCTGCAAAAGTGGTAAAAGAAATAAATTATTTTTGAAGCGATTTTTGGCTTTTTAATTTAAATAATTTTTTTATTAGTAAATAGTACCATGAGATATAAAGATTTTCTAAAAAAAGCAAAATACTTTAATAAAATGTGTAAGATAAATATGTTGCTCACATGGTTGTCGAATTTGCACTGAAGACCTTAATATATTGCTGTAAATGATGTGAGAATTCTATTTGAAAATACGAAAGAGATCTCTATCAAAAACAGAAGCATCACCTTTTATTTATTTCTTTGACACCATGACAAGTTAAAATTATGAGTGTATTTTGTTCATTTAAGGTTTTCCAGTTACATTTCATTCTCTTAAATAGTTAAAAAAAAAAGAACCCTTGGTTTTTCTTTTATCTTAGAACTATTTCCTAATTGAGAATGTGACATACTGGAATCAGTGTTCGTAGGTTTCCATTAGAACAAGACTTGTTAAATTTTTTCCACTCGCAACTCTATTTTTTCCTACAAAAACGCACATTTTTTTGTGACGTTTATAAATAAAAAAATAATGAAGAGTATTATAGAACATTGACTAATGCTAAACGAAAGGAAGGTAGGGTAGCTTAATATATTTGTTCATAAAAATTTTAGTGAATGGTTTAAAATAAAGGTGGCTGTTCGCGCCAACTACAAGTTTGGCTCCTATCATAACTTATAGCAACCCTTTGACGCCGCCATCCGCTATATTGCATCTCTGTTCGAGTCAGTTGAAGTTGTTTTGTTTTCATGTATGCATGTGGTATGAGCATCGCAGCTCGCCCATGTATTATCACATCGTGTTTCATATCTACTCTACCACATGAGTAAAATCAGTTTCTACGTATTCAACGAGAAACGCATTTAGTTCATGTGTGACATCGCAGTCACCATGTTCAGTTGTAGCTCTTGCATGAGCATACTCAACTTGCCAGCAGGCAGCATCTACCAAAATTAAATCTGTGTATATTGGAACATCCTGTATATATTGTAAATAAACTATGTATTTAAATAATCAATACAGTCCGCTCAATTCGACGAATAAAACGCAAGCAGAGGCTTTTTTAATCTATTTTCCTTATTAACGCTCTAGACTTCGACCAAATCAGATGTTGTCAATATTTTCACAACCTCAAAGTCATTCACATTGGATGTAACGAATATTTGGTATTCGGCCCTTTTGCCGAATACTAAGTAGATATTCGGCCGAATATATTCCGCATAATAGTTTTTTTAAAAAAATGTGCTTTTAAATACACATTTAACAAAGAATATTGCAGAATTTCATTTCAGAACATTTATTATCAAAAAAAATCTCCGAACATTTACCCAGTTTTAAGTTGCATAGGTGTATTTAATAAAGTTACATATAATTTATCATCTCAAAGCCTGAAATTATGATGCATGAACAATAATTTTTCAGGAGGAAGTCCTTTTTTTTTTGGTTTCATACACATATAATACCAACTAAGAATGTAGCGAACATTAAGTAGTAGACTTTTTCGGCCCTTTATTAAATATTCGGTCTGGCCGAATGCTAAACAGATATTCGGAAGAATACTTTCAGGATAAAATGTTTTTTTAAAAAATATATTTAATAAAGAATATTGCAGAATTACATCCCGATACATTTATTATTAAAAAAAAAGCTAAAATCTATCCAATTTTAAGTTGCATAGTACTTTTGTCCCCACCACACTCCATCCTACCTATTAGAAGATCTTTATCAAAATAGGAATTTACATCTAGTAATTTTAATTTATCCATTCAATTTTCTTCTGTGTTTGTCATTGTCATGTT
This sequence comes from Araneus ventricosus, assembly GCA_013235015.1. Classification (NCBI taxonomy): domain Eukaryota; kingdom Metazoa; phylum Arthropoda; class Arachnida; order Araneae; family Araneidae; genus Araneus; species Araneus ventricosus. Next base: position 122,308 of record BGPR01002976.1, read on the forward strand.
CCGCAGTGATGACTATTTTATTTCTTTGAAGCAGTCCCAAAATAAAGAAAGTTGCTCATTTCTTATTTTTGGAATTAAGATATTTAAAATATTACAAATATACATAAAGGTATTAACATGTTTTTAAACATATAAATAATTAAAACTCAATTTTATTTAATCTTAAATTTTTTCATTTAAAATCTGAAAAATATTTCATTTACAATCGAAAGTGAAATGATTTTTTTAAATTTGGTATTCCGCCAAATCACCATTCGTTACATCCCTAATTCACATGATCCCAATCAGGGACAAGATCCATAGTTTATGAAGTTCTAAATTAGAATTATATTTATTTACTTCGATATCAAGTTAGCGTGTTTTTTTTTTTTGTTTAGCTCTGCGCTCGTCACCAATAAGAAAGGTAAAATAAAATGTGAGAAATCATTGTGTGCTGATTTCTTCCGCATGGTTGCTCGAAAAAAAGTGTATGCGCCTTTTTTTTTTTTTACCGCGCAACTCTTAACCCTTAAAACTCCGATTTTTTAAAAATCGGTTTTAAAATGTTTTTTGACCTTCATTTATTGAATAAAACATGTGAAAAATACTTTTAAAAATCCTATTTTGTTTTAAGTATAGTATATGGTCAAAAAACAGTTCGTTACCAAGTGACAACACTGGGCTTTATTTCGGAACAATTATAATGCAGATAAGGAATTTCCTTCAAACATTGTAGAAAAAAATATATGGTTTTCTCAAGCATACAAACAAAGCAAAAAAGATGCATCCTCAAGTGAAAAACATTAATTAATTTATATTTTTTTTATCAGGCTTCCATCCATATGTTGTAAACAGATTTTAAAAGAATTTCAATATGTATCCTATTGGCAACAACAAGCATTACAGCTTCAGTTTTACTCTTAAGATTTTAGAGGCCGAAATTTAATATGCTGCTGAACGGCAACACTGGGCATAAATTAACTGCTGTTATCATCAGAGTGTTACCAGTGTGTATAGGGTCTTAAAACTGTAGGCCTGGTAGGCTGTACGTTTGGAGCCGTGTTGAACTGTACTGATGCCGCAGAAAACATTCATTGTCCTTTTCTCCCCATTTTTCAGATTCTCAGTACTAGTAAACACACGTAGTAAAACTTCGAAAATTACTTTGAGTTCAAATATTTCATTAAAATTTGCTTTGAAACAATTTAAAAGTGAATCGCTTTTCTGTAATCATTTATAACTAATACTTCATTTTCTTATTTATCTTTCTAATTCATTCGAATGAAATCAGTTTCGAAAACTTTTCTCTGTCTGTAAAGGGATGGCAATTTTTTTTTTCATACGATTAGAAAACAGAATATAATACTCTTTTTTTTTTTAAAAAAAAAAAAAAGCTTACGAAATATTTAATAACTTTTCCGATTGTTTAAAATTTATTAGAAGAAAAGCAAATTAAAACTCTTAGCCGAAGGGAATGAAAAAACAAAATTCTGAAATTGCGTTTCGAAAAGCGTATAAAATTGAACAGAATGTTTTGAAGAATTAGGCAAACTATTTATCGCTGTAGGTCTCAAGAATTTTTAGATTTTTTTCCCCACGGCCAAATGTTGACAGTCTGAGGATTGGTTGTAAGTGCATACTCATTTTTTACTCTCGTATACGAAATATGCAAAGAGAAGGTATTGTAATCGTCAAAACATTCGACATCAAAATTTCGATGTATGTATATATATTTTAGACCTCTCTAAGTACGAAAAAACCATTTCTGGAATTATGTTTATCAAACAGACGAATAACTCAAAACAGGAGGTTGAAATTTGGTTTGTGGTCTTTACAATAAAATTGTGGATCCGTATCAAACATGGGTATCAAACAAGGTGGAGCCGTTCCCCCCCCCCCCCAGCTCTCAGGAAAAGCAAAAAATATAGTGTAGTCGTGTGTTTTTCTTTCAAGAAAATGATTTAAAAGTCGAAAAAGCATCAATGTTCAGGAAGCTCTAAAACGTAAAATGCGAGTTGAAATTTTTAATTTGGAGGACAAAAATTTGTTTTGTCCTCCTCGGAAAAGAGCGAAAAACCCTGTTTTCGAGGACAAAGTGATTGACTTGTTCGGAAAGAAGAAAATAAATTTACAGTTTGCTTTTTGAGATAAATATTAATGTCAAATCCATAAACTAACCTACGCATAATAATTTACCTAACATTTTGATTTTTATATCTTACGAGGTGTACATTTCTAGTTTGTTTTCTGCATTAAAGTATAAGGACTTTGCTCCTGCATTTGTTGCTAAACATTCACTGGTTTCAATAAAGTAGTTAAAATAACGTGTTATTCTTTTTTATAGAGTATGAGTACCGTGGCCTAGTATTTTAGTAACAGGGCAAAGTTTTTAACAGGGTCGGAACTGGAACTTTTTATGGCTACTTACAAGTCGCCATTCGTCTTCCAAAATATTAAAAATACTCCATACCCCCAGGTCTACCCCCCCCCCCTACAAACTATCATATAGGCGCCCTTGGTATCAAATTTCAGACGAAATCTATCAACGACAATGTGCCTGTCTATCTGTCTGTCAACGGCAATGTGTCTGTCTATTTGTCTGTCAACGGCAATGTGTCTGTTTATCCGTCTGTCAACGGCAATGTGTCTGTCTATCTGTCTGTCAACGGCAATGTGTCTGTCTATCTCTCTGTCAACGGCAATGTGAACTCTATAGCTCAAAAACACAGATACAGTAATACCTCGTTACAACAATACTTTGGGGACCAAATAAAGATATTGTTATAGTGAGATGTATTGTTATATCGAGGGGCGATATAATTACGATATTAAAAGTTAAATTTTGGTTGTTTTAATGTGGACACAATACAACAATATACATTTTGCGAAAAAAAGTATCACCAGAGTTTGTTAAAGCATATAAAAATTTGGAAATTCAGCTATACAATAAAATACTTCACATACATGTGAAACTTATTTATCGAAAAAATGCAATATTTTCGCTTGATTATTCATTTTTAACTGTTAAATCTGCTAACAAGGTTTGCATACAGTCTAATGCACGAAAGTGATCATCATTTGTGGATGAAAGGATTGGAAAAAAATGCCCGTAGGAACTGAACTGATAGAAGAGCTTTCTGGGATGTCAGTCAAGATTCCGATGGATCTGTATCATCATCATCATCCTCTACGATTTCGGACAGAAATCATAAACGAAATGAGTTCTTCTTCAGTAACTGCCGCAGAAAACCATAAGATCATCACCCGCTGTTACATTTTCCTCCACGTTAATTCCAGAAATTTTGCCGCTTTTTTCTTCAATCTGAGTTAAAGACTTTTTAAGTCTCAAAACAGATTCTTCATCATCGGAAACATCGCCATTTTTGGAATTTTCAACATTATGAACTTGCTTATCCACTATGAAATATTGTTACAGAGGAAAAAATGATATTGAGATTTGAAAAAAAAAAAAAAAAATGCTTGTTGTACAGGGGTTTATTGCTGTACAGAATATCGTTATATTGAGGGGATATTAATGTTATGTTCTATGCAAATTCACCGGGACCACAAAATTTTATTGTTGTAGAGGGGTTTATCGTTGCATCAGATATCGTTGTAGCGAGAATTTACTGTAGATGGGTGAAATTTGGGATACGGTTGTATCATCGGAAATTATAGTTCTGTATCAAATTCAGGACCAAATCAGTCAACGGGTTGTCGGTCTGTCTATTCGTTTATATGTGACCGCGATAACTCAAAAGCGCAAAGAGCTAAATAAATGAAATTTGGTGCGAGATTTTGACAACAAAATCGTAGATTTGTATCAAATAATGAATTTATTTGGCCAAATGGAAGAAGTTCGAATGCATATTTGATTCTCTTTACTAGGCATCGCGGTTATTGCGAAAATAACCGGTTTTCAGTTATTCAGGTTTTTTTTTTTTTTCACCTCCGGTTTAACCTGGCGGTTATAACCGCTCAAAATAACCGGCTTTTGAAATAACCAGTTTTCGATTTTTTTCTAACAAAAAAACAAACACCGTTTGTAGACATTTTTTTATTAATATTGTTTTGGTTTTTACCCCAAAATTGTAGATTTTTTTTATCAAATTTTGGATGAAGTTTGTCTGTCGGCCCGCGTGAGTCTGAACACGGTAACTCAAAAATCGGAAGTTTGGTTCTGGATGGATGAATTTTGGGATTGAATCTACCACCAGAATTATATATTTATTTCACATTTTGAACCAAATTCGTCAACCGGGTGACTATCTGTCGGTGTATCTATACTTAAAAAAGGCAATATTTGTGTGCGTGTGTGTCCGCGATGTCCAGACCAACTTATGCACTTACAGCCATGAAATTTGGCATATAGGTAGTCGTAATGGTGACTGAAAGCACCTCGAAGCCGGAATTTTAAAATTTAATTTAGAAAATTTTTTATTTAATATTTTGTGTTGTTTTGGGTGATTTTTCGCACGTGTTTTTTGCCTATCCATGAAAAATAATGATCGGAAAAAAAAATCTATGCGCCACCGAATAGAGCAAACAATTATCGTTTTAATGACGTTTGTTTTGAAAGTCTAACGTAATTTCCTGAATTTTGAGGAATTTTTAAATAATAGTCAGTTTTCGCATGAAATTTTAATATTTCAAAATCAAATGACTCCATCTCACGTTCTTATCTTTCTGAAAATTTTTTGAGCTAATAAAATAAACGTTTCTCCTTCATTTAAAACAAGAACGGTTAAAATACCAATTTAAGTCGATTTTTAATTATTTTTTAATTGATGGGGTCAGAGATGTTTTTTTCGAAGGAAGATCTATTTTACGGAAATTCCGTCCCATCCAAGTGTGCGCCATCTGGCGAAAAAAATTAGAGCGATGGCTTTATTTGGCATCCTGCCATGAACGAGGGTAGATACGGAATATGATGAATTACTTTTATTGCTGTTGTAATGAACTATCACACCGTTTAAGGGTTTTTTCTCCTTTTGGTTATTTTTTCCTTGTGCGTGTCTGTGTGCTACGTTCTGATCAATTTCGCCTTACACTTCAAGCTCATGATAGACAATTTTTTAATCTAGGTGGGGGGGGGGATCGCGTTTCGAATTATATTTTTTATAGTTTTGATTTGTTTGTTTTATGTACTTACTGATAATCAAGCATAAAAGTTTGTTAATAAACACATGTTCTTTATGTTGCGCATTTTGCTTTCTGTTTAATAATGATTTTCACGTTGCAATTTTTTAATATTGTTTTGGATTAACGTACTCTGTACTGTTTTCCTACAGCTCAAATGTCATTATCGCGAAGTAAAATAGCGGGAAAATCAATAATGTGTATCTTCTGTTTTGATTTTGTTTTCAAAACTTTTTCGTGTCATTGTGGGCATTTTTTTTTCTTTTTGTTGAAGTCCTGATTCTACAGGCAACGCCGTGTGCGTACTGCTAGTCTGTTATATGAACGTGATAGTTCAAAAGCACAACAAGCTAAATAACTGAAATTTGGTACGTAGTCTTAGCACCACAATTGTTGATTCGAAATCAAATTTTGAATCCAAATGGTCAAACAGAAGAGGACCAAAATGCATCCTAGATTCTCTTTGCTACACAACGAAGTTAATCACAAAACAGCGCCATATTGTGGAAGCACACCAGATAGTCGAGGGTAGAACATGACCGCAGGTTTATTACTAATATTATCGTAACAGTGAGATACTTAAATTATTGCCTGTCATATCAGTACTTTGAATTTCCCAGATTAGAAAATATACACTCTTTGTTAATTTTAAAATTGTTATGACTTTCTACACTTGGCACTTTCATCTCAGAAGTTCGCTGACCTTTGATCTAGCCAAGGTTTGAAATTAAGAGGTACGTCCTTGACCTTCAAAATGGAAATTTAATCGCGGAGCTCTGCTACATATAAAGCCGGCCATTCACTTGAAGTATGGCCATGCCATTTGTCCTAAGCCCGATTTTTTTCACCCACTTTAATCGAAAAATACAGGCACGACATTCACTTGCATTTAAAAGGATTCCAACTCTGAACGAAGAAAGGGAGGAGCTATCTTCTTTCCCTCTCTATAGCTGCTTGTTAATCGCTCTTCGATTTTCCCCAGTCAGCAGATTTTAATTTATGCTACCCTCGAAGCGAGGCTTCAATCTACGCAAGGCATTGTTCTTTTGGTTAGCCTCTTTCAGGGTCCCTCTGAAGAGTGACTTTAAACTCCAGTGTTTTCGCTCTGATTTCAGTCCAGACGGAATTCCAACCACCACAAACCATTTGGCTGATTTCCATAGATTTTTATGGCTGTTTCCTTCTCGCGTTCCAAAATATCCAGTTTATCTGTGAAGTGAATGGCCGGCTTAAAGCAAATTTTGTATCATTTTGATAAGCCATTTCAATATTACCATATATAATTGAATGCCCATGGTATTTATTAATGATGGAGTTGCAAGAAATTTAAAATCGTGTTTGTATTTCAGATGTTTAGCATATAATTCAGAGAACAAAACTGTTTTGCCTTCAAATACTATTTATAAACGTTCGTTATACAATTTCAGTTTCAAAAAACTGCAAAGGAGTTCTATACATTGAAATTTGGTGAATCAAATTCCGACCTACCTCCCTTGCGTACGTACGCTAATTGAGCAGAGCTGAAAGCCGAGAGTTCATTTCTATCAAAGTATAATTTTTGCAAGAGGATGCAGCTATGCTAATGAAACGACCTTCTTCTTGTAATGAATGAAAGCTTCGCTTGTTAAAGTTACAACTCCAGCACCGATGAATGGGAGCTCTATTCATCAGCGCCATTCATTCAACGGAAATGATGCTTACTGATCTGATATGCAACAATAACAATACGTAAACGAGAAAGATATTATTCAGCAACATGATATTATACTGAGGAAATGGAGGAAAAAATAGTTAGAACTTATATCATATTTGGTATCTATTGCGATTGAAAAAAAAAGAAGCGTAATGGTTAAACATAACAATGGCTAATGATCCTCTGTCTTTAACTACTCGAGTGTCGCTTTGTACTTGTTGCTGAAAAAGCGTAGCTGCTTACCTAACTTTACTCTGATCTTTAAATCTCCGATTAAAAAAGATGAAAAATAAATTCTAAAATCAGTCAAACTCCAAGGAATTACTGCTTAATTAAATAAAAAATGTAGCTGCTACCAGAAAACGGGACGTATGGTCACATTAAGTATGAGTCAATATTCGTAAGGGCGCATGCGTCATTTTAAAGTTATAGGAATTGTAGAAAAAAAGCTTGGAAATTAATTTAAAGGAGTTACGGTAGTCTCTCTTGTCCGTCAGTAACTGGACCTCGCTTCTGCCAGATGAGATATTTTTCCAGATAATTGAACATTTGTTTCCAGGATCTACAGGGCGGTTTTAACAAATCTCAGCGCTCTGGGCTAGAGATTATTGGCACCCCATCCAAGGGCGGATCTAGGAATTTGAACGCCTGTTCCCTGAAGAAAATACCCATCTAACAAAATAATTTAAGATAAAAAAAAAAAGAGAGAAAAGTCACCTGTTCTCTGAGTAACATCTTATAGTTTGACAAATTGGAACTCTTTCATATTTAAAATTATAATTTGTTTGGTTCAGAATTAAAATACTAAGTAAAATAGGTGTAGTATTATTTCAAAAACCGGTTATTTTGAACGGTTATAACCGCCAGGTTAAACCGGAGG
>BGPR01002976.1:130008-153564 GCA_013235015.1 Araneus ventricosus
CTTCCCCAAGTGGGTGGTCAAGAGAGAAGAGATAAACCACAGAGAAGGAGAATCAAAGGTCTCACTCCGCAATTTGATCAGCGCCCCCACTCGCCAACAAAGAGAACTAGCCACTTCGATACCCGCCGTTTCAAACGGAACACCAAGGTCGCCGCCATGTTTGTTGTGTTCCATGTCGATCTTCATAAGAACAGGGAAGTTTAATACATGTTTCCTAACTTATATGAAAGTTGATTTAAGTTAATCAAACATTTGTAACATTTAGTTTCACTTTTATAAATAAAATAACGAAATTTAATTTTTTTTCCCACGCTGCGTATTCTGGTTAGTTCCTTTGTTGGCCACAGATGGTGTACTGTCTATGTGAAGTGCAATGTTAAAAAAGTTGCCATTAGTGTCTATGGGAGTGAGATCTTCGATTCTTCATCTCTGTACGATAAACCCAACAGCTCTAGCGAAGAGTTGCTGATAGCTGGACTCAAAAAAGGTGCTCCTCTGTTAAGCAGGAGACAGCATATTTACCTCCTACCAAGCGAGGTCTTGAGAAGTAACTATCTATATTTGTATCTCCTTCTAAGAGAGATCGTATAGTCTTAAAATGTGGTTTATTTCCACTGTTTGAATATATTATTAAGTATACTATTTTAGTCACAGTCTCTCTTTGTTTTACCTATGTTGAGTTTGAATAAAATGATTAAAAAAATAATTATAGGGTCGTCTTATCCATTCGGCTGTAGGCCAGGGGCGCCATTAATCCAAAGGCGTTCAAAAAATGTCTAACTAATCTTGCTTTAATTTGAAACCAAAAAAATCAAATTATAACTTTAAATATATGCTAAAAGTGAAGATATTATTAGGGCTTGTAACTAGTCAGCCATCGATTTTTTAATGTTACAAAAACATCATTTCAAACAATATACAATCAGCGAGAGAATCCAAAATGATCCGTGTAATACAAGTTATCCACATTAAGGAAGCTGGATTGCAAAATCCTGTTCTCAAAAGGCACTAATTTGCAAAATTGTATGGTGTTAGTCAGAAAATAGGTGGCTTTTTTTGCTCTTCAATTATTTTTTCCATAGGTATTTTCGTTTGACCATAGGTTCTCAAATTTCTACTTACAGTTCTGATGGGTACCAAATTACTCTAACCAAGGGCGCTCAGATTTGTTAAGACGGCCCTGACCCAAACCCCAGGAGGGTGTAGATTTTGATCCGGCTTTAGCCATGTGCGTATTGTGACACTTGCGTACAGTAGCATTTGCGTACAGGTCATTAAAGCCTAATCAGCCATCTGCTGCTCATCCACAACAGGTGGTTAGGCAGTGATTTGTGTAAGTTTGCTAGAATATTCGGCGAAGCGGACCGAAAAATTGAAAATTTATTTATCTGGATATAAAAGTTATTGGTATTTCAGAGTCTGTTAAGTAAATCCGAGCAAATTTTTCTTGAATTAGTTAACATATTAATGAAATATAATTAGGGTTGCATAATTGCCAAGCATTGATACGGGACGTTTAAGTGCTAAATAAATAAAACATGAAAAAAGTGGGAAGGTAACGGTTTATTTTACTAATGGGGTTAAAAAAAATCAATAAACTTTAAGAAATCTAATAAAATGGACACGAGGAATAATAAAAATGATGCTAGGCTAATTCTTTTTAGCCCAGTTATATTTTAAAGTTGACTTTACTTTCTTAATTGCATCATTTTCTGCTTTCACGTACTTATAAACTTAGGTGCAAGTCATTTTAAAACTATAATGACGCAAAGTTTAGAGAGAAAATGGGATTTTGATTAGTATTTTTATCTGCTAACAGTAGATTTCATTTACCATTTAATCTAGAAGACGCAATTAACCTTCCAGCGGGCGCACTTACACAAATTTAACGACATATCATGCATCGTATTACATATATATATATCGTGTTATTTCACAAAAATAAATGCAACTTTTATTTATGTTATCTGTATTTATTAGCCTAATAGTAAACAAGATTTATAAATAAAATTTCGCTTAAATATATAAAATAACGATATAAATATGTAGTAGGATGCACAATTCAAGTATCTCTTGCAAACTCGCGCCAGCTGGAAGGTTAATGCATCTAGATGACTTGTTCTTATCATTCACACAAACGGCCGCCAACTATCATTGATCTGTAATTGTAATTGATTGTACATATTTTGTATGCATCTGCCACTGTACGTAATTGCCACACAATCGGGTGTATGTCCCGGGTGACATTCGAAAGGGGCGTCATGGAGTCAAAACATTAGTTTCTTTGTGTAACATGTTTAGGCCAAACACGATGAGAGGGAAAAAATTAAAAATAAATAAAAATGCCATACTCTGCGCCCATGTTCACTTTTTAAGTCATTGATGGCAACTGTGGGAAGGGGGGGGGGGGGAGAGAAATCATTTTGTGCTTCGGGCTCCATTCACCATGGCTACGTCACAGAGTTTGCCATTTGCAACACAGTCCTTGATCGAAAACCATTTATTTCCATATATTTTCCCTTTCGCGTGGCTGGCTTCATATGTTTGCCTTGCCAACTGCAGGATAAGTCGCCAAGCCTTCAACGCACCCATTCAGAAATTAACTCTCTTCTCGGCAGGAGACGACGGAATGCCATTTTCTTTTTATCTTTTCGTGTTCAGCTTTTTCTTGTTTTCATTCTGAAGTTTTCTGTAGCTGGAGGGGGTCTTCAGTTAAAAGGCAGTGTTGCGGCTGACGCCCAATCATAATTCATTTCCTTTGGCTTTTTCTTTCTTTTTTCCCCTTCCTTTTTTCTCATGCCGGAACTTTTGAAGGACAAATGCTGCAAGGAGAAAAAATAAAAATAAACAGCGGTTTTCTCTTTGAAGAAAAAACTGTTTGTTTATTTATGCAGAGAGGCATTTTTATTGCAATCGTGTGAAAGTAAACCAAGGTGCCAAACTCCTGCAGTCAGGTTTTGTGCTAAAAAATGCGTTCATCTTTGTTTTCTTTACCGTGATTGCTTGGAATGAAATAAATAAAAATGTGCGAATTTTATTTTGTATTATTCAATCTAAGTTCTTTTTGGCCTTTCCGCCCGTAAATGAACATTTAAATTATGTAGGAAAACTGAAATTCTTTTTCGTTCCTTTGTGCATGAAGAAATTTGTGAATCTATGCTTATAAAAGGCAATGTTTGTGTGTGTGTGCGCGATGTCGAGACGAATCTTTCGCACTTACAGCCATGACGTTTGGCACACAGGTAGTCGTAATGGTGACTCAATGCAACTCGAGGCCTGAATTTTAAAATTTAATCTAGAAAATATTTTATTTAATGTTTTGTGTTGTTTTGGGTCATTTTCGGCACGTTTACGGCTGTAGTATCTTTTCTAATGATAGTTGAAAAACAATTAATGCACCATCATATAGAAAAAACAATTTTCTTTCTAATGAAATTTGTTTTCAGCTTCAAACGTAATTTACTGAATTTTGAGAAATTTTTAAAAAATAGTTTTGCCGACCAAATTTTTTTTGTATTTAAATTTACTGCATCCACAGTTCTAACAGCGTTGTCTTTTTCATTTTTTTGAGGTAATGCATGGAATATTCCCCCCTGATTTAAAACAAGAACGGTTAAAATATCTTTTATCAGTGGCGAATCCAGGGGGGGGGGGGTCGGGGGGCCCCCCCCCCCCCCCCCAGAGCCAAGCCAGTATTCTTCATTTTATGTAACATCATTGCAACTGTTTTTTCTTAATTTCCCTCGTTTAGAAAAATAATATAAACGTTTCAACATTACTTTCTGGCTTGACAGGCTCGAAAATTTTGCTACCTTTGTAGTCATTCCACTTGCACTTGTATCTTTGACGCGGTCGAAGACATTTTTCGGCTAGTTATTTCATTGTGATTTTTATTAAATTATCGAAAGTATTGTATTGTTCTTTATGATTCTTATTGTCAGGTGAGTAAAGTCTGTAAAATGAAAGAGTTTTGGTTTACTTTAGCCTTGAGGTTTGACATTCATCACGACGATACAAAGTTTTCATGACCTCAGCCCCTCCCCCCCCAGACCGGAATCCTAGATTCGCCACTGTCTCTTATGGTTGAATTTTAATTAATTTTTTTCTGAAGTGTTAAAATATGTTCGCTCCATTTTTCCCTCCGTGATTCCTCGTATATAACCAAGGTCGCGGTATTCTATTCCCAACATGCATTTCGTCGAAACCACGTGGCGTCATAATCCCTTTGCTTTCAGCGAGATTTTGCAGTACGATCGTACTGTCCGTCGTTGCGCCGGAAGATCATGGTTTTAATTTGTTTGTTTTTATTCTTTTTGACAGTCGAGCATAAAAGCTGACATCTTTAGTTCCAGAAGACATGTTCAACCTGCCTGTACTTTCGCTGAAACTGAAAAAAAGAAACATGACCTTAAGGAGATATTTACGTAATGTGGCTTCACAGTTTAAAACCTGAAGACTGTAGGCTTTAAAAAAAAAATTGTTGCAATTCAGGATGTCACGGACAACGCCGTGTGGGTACTACTAGTCACTTCATAAAATGTCATTTAGCAACCATTATTGTGTTTTAAGAATGAGCAAGCGACTGATGAGTACAGCAGTCGAAATCGAAAATGTGGTTATCATCATACCATACTTACGGAGCTTTAATATTTTTCTTTTTTTTCTTATTTTACTTTAACTTATTTTTCTTTCTCTCTTACAATCATTAAAAACTACAAATTCCTTGTGTGAATATTTGAATGAAACTTAAAATCTCTGGTACAATATGCATTAAATCAAATCGTCATATGTCACATTTCCGATAAAAGTATTGAAATGGAGATTGTAGGCTATTTAGGTCGGGGTATCCCAACAAAATATTCCACCGATGGCCATGAAATAACTCACGAAAAGGTTGACTTAATTTAATTTAGTTTAGTGTCATTAATATCCAGTCTTCGGAGCTACACGAGGGCTATTTGGTGATGGTCCTTCCTCATTTTAAACCGTGGTCAGATAACGAGGGTGCCACGTGAATGGACACCCTCCTCTCCAAAACAGTAGAGGGGAAATTTGACTTGGATTTAACGTGCGCCAGTCCAGCGTTCACGGCGGATCTTTGATGAAATAGGGACACAAACCCGCGACCCTATGATCCGGTACACACGTGCGATTTGTGTCGTTCAGACCATTAGCTACAAAATGTGGAAGAAGCTATTACAGGCGTGAAGTACATTGATAGCAGACGGGTACTGAGCACGGACTTCCCGTCGAGCTGAGATGTCGGACAAGCAATTAACGACACTTTTGCTGAGCACTTTCTCCACAGATCGGAGAGAAATCAGAGGTATGTGTGCCCTACCCAACTGCTATCAATGTACTCCAAGTCGCTAATCTCTTTTGATATTTTTTCAAATAGCTAATGACTTGTCCGATACAAATCGCATGTATGCACCCGGCCTATAGATGGGGATAGGAAAAACCTCCCGGTTTTAACCCCAAACCGTTTTTTTTTTTTTTGCTTGTTTTGGTTCACCGCTTTTTTCGGTTATTTTTTTTGTCCTGGTTATAACCGGTTATTTTTTAAAAATCCAATAAGCGGGTAAGAAACCGGATAGAGATAGGCTCGCTTTTAGGTTCGATTAGACTAAAATTTACCAAGTTATGAAGCTTTGAATTTCATCATCCTAGGCCAATCTACGACAGCCCCTTTCTCGAGATGTCTGTTGGTTGGCGGATTACTTAGAGTCTTTATGAACAGATAAATATTGGCCAATGGATTGATTTCCTGTAAAAACAATATTAATAAAAAATTATGTTACAAACGGCGTTTTTTTATACGCCCCCCCCCCTGAAAACTGATTATTTCAAAAACCGGTTATTTTGAGCGGTTATAACCGCCAGGTTAAACCGGAAGTGAAAAACCCGAATAACCGAAAACCAGTTATTTTGACAATAACTGGGTAAAAACCATCCCTACCTATAGGTGCTGCAGCCGAACAACCAGTCCCATTCCCTGTTTAAGGTTGAATTTGTAAGCAGACGTGAGAATAAGCCGACCTTCGTCCATAAGTCGTGTTTGAGAAAATCGTAATTTTTATAAATTTCTTCCTCGCATAAAGAAGTAAGAACTAATTTGAACTAATTCGATTCCTTATTCATTTCTTCCTTTTTGAACATTTTTTACTTTCGAAATTCATTTTTATATATTTTTATGTGTTTTAAATATTATCGTTTCAACCTTCTGTTGATGCAATCACTTGAGGCTGTTGCTTTCGTACGCTTAAAGATGTATTGTCATCGTTTTTGTCTAAATTTGCTGTTTTTTGTCTTTACTTTTTTCTTTCTTTTTGTTTCATTTTATTTTTTGTTTAGTTTATCTAATTTGAAAAAGTTTGAAATTTCGGTTTTTTGATAGACCTGCGAAATTCGGGACTGTCCTGAATTTTTCTATTCCTGATATACAAGGTGATTCAAAAAGAAGGAGCAGATTCAAAATATTTATTTCTAATGAACTACAATAGATACAAACACATACGATACATCATTGAATAGAAGAAAGTTCAAAGTTTTATTTCATGTATTTGGATAATCCCGGCAAAAGCGGACTTGATGCAACACTGGTTGTTTCCACAAATTCAACAAGATGGGGATGATTTTATCTTCATGTAAGTGTTCCACCTCACTTCCATCACGGGGTACAGTAGTATGCGAATGACACCATTCTTACCCCTTGCGATTTTTATCTGGGGGGTACATAAAGGACAGCTTGTATGTACCACCTATGCCTGCTACTCTTCAAGATTTGCGATATCGAATTGTTACAGCAGTGAGTTCCATAGCCAGGTTCCAGTTACTTCTTTAAAGTTACATTTGTCGCATAACGAATGGAGCTCTTGTTGAATGCACGATACAACTTTGAACTTTCCTCTATCCATTAATGTATCATATGTGTATCTATCTATTGTCGTTCATTAGAAATATATATTTAAAATCTGCTCCTTCTTTTTGAAACACCCTGTAATATAAATCGTCGCTTAACATGAAACACCACCTATCTCAATTTTTTGAAATTTCATAGATGAAAAAAATAATGTAATTTTTTGCAGCCAATAACGGATATTTCGGAATTTTTTACATCCTGTATAAACATGAGACTGCATGTTCCAGCCAGAAGTGAAAAAAAAAGAAAAAAAAATCCGAAATATTAGTTTTTTGGTTGCGAAAAATTTAGTATTTTCTTCCTCTTCGAAATTTCAAAAAATTTAGACAAGCGGTGTTGCTTGTTAATCGACGAAATCTTGATTTTCACACAAAATAGACAATATTTTCTCTCTTTCACTGTCATCATTTACATTACCAATCTTTAAAAAGGAGGAAAAAAATCTGACATACATTCCTTTTTAGCAATCTGTCATAAACAGAATTTCGAATTTCCACACGTGCTTGTTGTTTTTCTTTCATTTTTTTCCCAGCTAAAATCGACAATTCCATCTTTCTCCGTTTCAAGGACTTCTTAATCCTTCTTATCGGACAGATAAGTGATTGTACTTTTGTGAAGCAAAATAAAAGAGTAATAAAAAAGGGGAAACATCGAACCATCTTTGTGAGCCTTATTAGTCACGCGCCGTTCGCAGCTGAGAGATGGAGAAAAATAGACTTATTTGGCATCGCCAATTGCGGATGAAGTTTAAACACTATTTAAATTCATGTGATACTGGCGCCGCGATAAAGCATTACAAATGAAGGATTATCTCTTTTCCAGTTCCCTGTTTATTATTATTATTATTTTGATGTTCGTTTTTTTATAACATAGTGTCAGGATTGAGTAAAAATTATTACAATTTTAACATTACAACAAACGTATGCGCAGAATTCCGTGCATATAGGAATACATTTGTTGGGGGCTGTAAACTATCCAATTACGCCAATGCTTACAGGTGTTGCAAAACTTCGAGACATTCAAACCGGACTTCCTTCCACTGCATTTTAACAAACGCAGCCGAAAATTTCAGTTGCTCAAATGAAAGACATCATTCTCTGCAGTTTTGTGTTTTGCTTCTTCCAAGCACGCACTCTCGACTTAACACCACAGTATACCTCCGAACTCGGAGCCAGGATGGCTCCCTGTCGGTTGGGTATAAGTAAAACTTCAAAAAAAAAAAATTATGTGTAAATACAAAAGCAAAACATTGGTTTACAAAAACACTTTGAACGCGGAAACGTTTGTCAGCGGTCTCTGACAATTTGAGGCCGTTGATGACTTTATAGACAATGGTGATTCATAATGCAAATATTTGGTTTAATAATTAAAGAAAAAGCTAATATTTTTAACAATTATGATTAAACAAATGCAGCCTCAAGCTTATGATGAACGACAACATACTACAAGGGTACATCAAGCAAGGTCTTGCGGGATCTACATAAAAGTAAACCACCGAACAAAGTTAATATAATGATATAAAACAAAATACATTGACTTACAGGAGTTTAAAAGATACCGTTTAGATACCGATGCGTTTAGAGAATAAGTAGAATATAATGAATAATAAAATACTAAAATAAGTGCCTGCAGTATGTGGAATAAAATGCTAAATAAATCAAAAAATTTAAAATAAAAATGCTCACATTAAGTAAAATAATAAAACAGAATATTATCCGATGAAATACTATATTGATACAAAAAATCGTCCGTTGTGTATACGGTGAAAAGAGTCCAACAAGCAGGTAACGGAGAATAATACTTGATTCTCGAATATTATGGAAAACACGAAGCGCAGGTAACATAAAAAAAACAGCACTTGCACGAATTCGCAACATAAACAAACAGCAAATCACTAATTAATAACAGTAACAGCACTTTCAATACCGCTCAGCGTCGAACAGCTTACTAGCTCGCACAGTGGATGAAACTCCAGAGATTCCAAGGACGTTCGCACTCGAAAGGTGATTCCAGTCGAGCAACACGTTCAAGCCGATCGCAGTCGATCAACACTCTCTCTGATCACTGCTTTGTGATCCGAGCACGGTCTTTTATAGTATGCCCGACAGGCCGTGACGTCACATGGATTCATCTGGATGAATCCGAATCTCGGCCCCTAATAGAGATATCAAGAAAATTCTAGTACTTTTGAGATCCCACATTTTGTCGCCAAGGGTCGATAGTTCCATTGCCCCAGCATTCCCATACATACACTCTTCCCAGCTATAAGACTAACATTGCTGGGAAGCGACTTTCCATGTTCCTAACAATATACAAATGATTTTTAGAGTTTATATTGGTTGCAAAGATGAAAAAGACGCTGGAACAGAGGATATACAACATAGAAAACTGAAGATAGCGAAACTAGTTAAACAAGATGTCTTCATTTGCAACGTACTCTCGACTGAAAATTACATCAATATCGTATAAAGACAAATGATGAACAATAGAAACAAGAATATTTCAAGTACCTACAGTTTCTGGAAGTGGCAGCTCGTGCTTTGTGGCTGTGGGGGTTCTACATTGTGCACTGATGATTTTCGGGATAACTTAAATTTTGATTTTTTAAATTAAATTTACATTATTTAATTACACTGGACAACAACCATTTTGTTGCCCGTATGATTTTTGCTAATACTTATGTACTTTCACGCTCTGAATTCGAAAAATCAATCAGAATTTGTCTGTCAGCCTCCAATTTTATGCAACATGAACTCTCACTAAAACCTCTGTCCACTCCTTTCTTTTATTTGAATCAATGTCGTAGCCAGGATATTTTTTGTTGCCTTTGAGATTTTAACTGATAATAGTGTTTTTATGGTCACTGAATCCGAATATAATCTCGAAAAACCTCTATAACACACTGTTTTTCAGCAACACTACTCGTAATTGTTTGCAAGTACTTAGAAAATGTCATCGAAATATGTCGGATCTTGTGTCAAAAATGCTTTCTGAAAAATTTAATTGCCGGCCAAGAAGATAATGTTTGGGTTTGAAATGCTCTTACAATTATAATTTTTATAAAGAAAAGGCTGTATGTCAAAAATTATAATAGGCGTTTTTGGATCGAGAATCCTGCAACGCAAATACGATTCAATGCATGAGCCACTTTGTAAAGACAGATGTTTCTGTTTGGCAGCACGTGGAAGCTTTTCCCAAGATGGTGATGTTATATTTTGTAATGATGTTAACTCGTTGTTTAAGGCTCTAGAACTACAACATAACCCTCAAGAATGACGTTTGTTTATAGACTCTTCAAAGGTCAGCTTAAAAGCAGTTGTGTTACACAATGGTAACAAGCACCCTTCGATTCCTGTAGAATGTAGCCATTCGTACGAAAGAAACATACGAAACCTTGAAGCATATGTTGTCCAGTATTGAGTACAGCAAGCATTCTTGGCATATATGAGCCGACTTGAAAGTGATTGCCGTCTTAGTTGGATTGCAAGCAGGCTATACCAAGTTCTTTTGCTTTCTGTGCCAGTGGGACAGTAGGGACAGAAAAAAGTACTATATCAAGAAAGTGTGGCCCAAGCGACAGTTCCTCATACCGGGTGTGAAGAATGAAGAGAACGAACCACTAGTTGTCTCAGAAAAAAATCTCTTGCCTCCGTTGCGCATCAAATTAGGTTTGATGAAGAGTTTTATTAAAGCGATGGACTGTGCAGGAAGTAGATTTCAGTACTTACGTCTGAAGTTTCCAAAAGTGAATGAAACAAAAATTAAGGAAGGCATATTTGTGGGGCCTCAATTTAGACAACTAATGAAGGATCTGGTGCTTGAGAGTAAACTGACTAAGAAGGAAACCACAGCATGGACATCGTTTAAGGAGTTAGAAAAAATGCTTCTTCAGAAATCACAAAGCGGAAAACTAAGGCAAATCGTCAATAGCTTGCTTAAAGGCCTTCAAAACTATGGGATGCAACATGTCGTTGAAAATCCATTTCTTGCACTCTCACTTAGAATTCTACCCTGAAAACCTTGGATCAGTAAGCGACAAGCATGGTGAACAGTTCCATCAGGATATCTCGAATATGGGAGCTCGTTACCGAGGGAAATGGAATCCCAAAATGTTAGCCGATTATGTTTTGGACATTGAAAATGGATATTCCTCAAGCCAAGCACAGTCGACAGGCCAAGTACACAAGAAAGTGAAGGTTTGTAACATTTTAATATGCCTGTGTAAATACTGCAAGTTGAATATGATTTCCTAATGCATATAATAAGAGTTACTACGTTGCTCAAAAACTATGGGTGATTGAAAAAAACGGTTAACAGATTTGAAACCAGGGCAGAAAAATACATAGGTATAACCCTTTCTTTCTCAAGCAACATGAAATTTTTTTTTTGTTGTCCAGTGTTATTAGACAATAAAAATAATAACTAGATCTTTGACTTGATGTAGGTAAGCTTTATCAAGGAAACTGTAACTAAGCAATTACTAATTTTTAATTAATTTTAATTCAAAATTAAATTTCGAAATAGATGTTTTCAATTATTTCTCTTCACTCGTCTATAAAAATTTACGCTACTGCGGCTGAACAATAAAAAAATGATGAAACGGTAAGTTTAAAATAAATACGCATGTAGGTATGTTACTTTCGTATTTATTTATTAAAAAATTTAACATTACAATATATTTTAATTAATTTTTATTTATCAATAATTATTCTTAATTTTTTTATTGATATTCAAATTTCAGGCTCGCGGGCAGGGAAACATGTAAAATCCCGGTATTAGTAACCCTGGAAGGGATGAAGGCGCTGTGGTCCCGACAGTAACGTCTTCCCTTTACGAACTGTGGAGCAAAACGCATTCTGTTACTACTACTCATGCACAGCTACAAAAATTTTTACTTTTTACTCTCTCGTATACGAAATATACAAAGAGAAAGTATTGTAAACGACAAAAAATTCGAACTCGAGATCTTAGGTCGAGTCTGTCTTTAGGTCTGTGTGTCTGTCTCTGTCTGTCTGTGAACACAATAACTCGAAAACTATTAGAGCTACGAGGATGAAATTTGGTATGTGATCTTGACACATAATTTGTAGGTTTCTACCAAATTTTGGACAAAATCCGTCAACGGGAAGTCTGTCTGGTTGTCCGCGTTCATGTGAACACTATAACTCAAAAACTTGAATAGCTAGATGGATAAAATTTGGTACACATTTTTATCATCAGAAATGTAGGTCCGTATCAAATTTTGGGCCAAATCCGTCAGAGGGTTGACTGTCTGTCGGTCTGTATAATCGTATGCTTCTAAACATTATAACTCGTAAACCCTACTGTTTTGATAAATAAAAATTGGTATGAGGCCTGCTAACATTAATTGTAGATCCGTGTCCAATTTTCGTTTCAATCGGTCGAAAAAAAGGTGTTTAAATCGCCTATTTGTCTTTTCTCATCGCACAATGACGCGAGGCCGTTATTGCGTAAGCGTGATTCACTTGCGCTAATCCTTTACGCTTCTACCCACGTCTTTCGCCTCAAGGCTTCCAAGCTTTTTTTTCTCCTCTGCGTTAGGGACGCTTATTCGTTTTATTGCCTTTATGCTTATTTTTTCTCCACATGTGTTAGGAGTATTATACCAGAAAGTTTAGTGGAGACCACTCCCGCTGGTTTCATTTATACGTCGTTTTAAGACCACTCCGGCTGGTTTGTTTTCTCTCTAGGAAGAGAGGCACACTGTTTTCCCCTACGTTTCCCCTGAATATTGAAAGCTCTAAAAGGCAGTAGTGGCCATTGGATGAGAAAAGTAGGGGGGGGGGGCAAAAAATTTACAGGCCCCTAAAAGTAGCCGGGAGTAAAGGGGGTAGACAAAAAAATTCAAAATTTAGTTACAAAATTAGTTAATTTTCTCGGATAATGTTTTTTTTAATAATTCCTAGTTTTAGGCAGCTAAAACGAAATAAAAATTTAATTTTTTCGCAAAAAATGGGGGCAACTCCCCTCACCGCCACTACTAAAAGGAATGCTATTAGACTGTTGATGTATTTAGATTCGCATGCAAAATTAAATAAATTAGTGGTTTTATTCAGTTATTATATACACAGAAAAAAGGTTCCGCAGTATTTATGCAAGAGCTGCCCTTCATTTTTGGCCACCTCAGAACGTCTTAGATATGAATTTAATGTAAGTACAAACGAAATTAATGATTAATAAAAGTCCGTAGCAATAAAGCCAATTCCTGAGTAATTAAAGGGAATTGATATCAGAAACTTAAAAATTTAATTTTTACAGGGGAAAAAAACATCTAGCCGTTTAAGATAGAAACGCCCCTTTTCTTATTTTTATGTCATTTCACCAGTCGCATTAGGCAATTTTAATAATAGATTCGAGCCTTTCTTAGCAGAAACTCGAAGCGCTCTTTTGATTTGCGATTGAGTTGAAATTTACCGGATACATTTTTAGAATCAAATTACATTTATAGAATGCTATTAATAAATTATTTTTTTTCTTGTATCCAGTGGCGAATCTAGGATTCGGGTCTGGTGGTGGTGGTGGCTGAGGTCATAAAAAATTTGTATCGTCGTGATGAATGTCAAACCTCAAGGCTAAAGTAAACCAAACTCTTTAACTTTACAGACTTGACTCACCTGACAATAAGAATCATAAAAAACAATACAATACTTTCGATAATTTAATAAAAATTACAATGAAATAACTAGCCAAAAAATGTCTTCGACCGTGTCAAAGCTACAAGTACAAGTGGAATGACTACAAAAGTAGGAAAATTTTCGAGCCTTTCAAGCCAGAAAGTAATGTTGAAACGTTTTTATTATTTTTTTAAAAGAGGTAAATCAGGAAAAAACAGGTTGTAATGATGTTAAATAAAATCAAGAATTCTGGCTTGGCTCTGGGGTCTGCCACTGCTTGTATCTATAATTGCATAAGGTCATTGAATTCTGAGTCTAAGTTTGCGAGAAGTCGCAAATATTAGAAGATAGAATAAGTAAATGTTAAAAATTATTGCAGAGAGGTGCTGCAGATCTGCAGCTTGATCTGACCATACATTGACTTTTTGGGGCTAAATTGATACGCAGCTAAATTGATCCCATTTCAGATGAGTGATTAGTCCAAAGTGTTGGGCGCAAACAACTGACAGCGCTGCCAAAACACGCGTCGCTGTATTTCTATTTTTTGTCTAAGAACTGTGCACCTGACATCTTCCATTCAAGTTTCTATGCGATGTAAATATAAATCGAATATGCGTCTATAAATAAAAATGTACTGATCAGCAACGAATTCCCGGACTACCACTCTTGGACGATTTCACACCGGAAAGGGGTGTCAGACAATGAGTCATATGAGCGCATTTCCGGAGTTCTTTGTTAGATACGCTCAATAAAATGTAAACATCACCCTTCCATTCTTTGCTTTCCCCCTATTTTGATGAAAATAATTCCGCCCGGCGCATGCGCGAAAGCGCGGAGGGTTTCTGATTCCTTTTTTTTTTTTAAAAAAAACAATCACTTGGAATTTTTAAAACATGGTATTATTTCTGGATAGAAATTGTCTTCAGTTGAACCTGGAGTTTGGAATTACATTTGTTTAGCTAGTATTCAGAAATGTATCATTTGGTCAATCAATATCAAGAGTGAAGTATTGATTACTTTTAGCTAAGAATTCGGGGAAATTTTGGATTGCATTAACACTAAATATGCTTTTCCCAATCGATTAATTAATCAATGTAGGATTCGAAAGCAAATAGCAACCGTTTTCAATCAATGTCTATTTACGAATACCTGCCAGGCAAAAAAGAAAAATCCTTCGTAGTTCAATTTAGAATAATTTCATTAACAAATAAACCTTGCGATGATTTTAACAGTGTTATAAAGAACTCCTCAATCATTTCCGTTGACAAGTTTTCCCTCAATTAAAGACAATTATTCATTCCCTTCCTAACCTTGAGCGATTCTTGAAAACCTTTTCCCAGCACTAAGAGTCAGATTTAATCTTCTTCTGTTTCTGGTGGCGAAAAGAAAATAGGAATTAATCCCTCGAGTTGAGTTGAGTTGAATATTCAAAAATGAGGAGGAAAATAAAAACGAAGGACGATGAGGATTTTTCTTTGTCCCTCAGAAAAAGATTTTTCTGGAACAAAGTTTACTTTCCAAGACCTTGAATGAATCTTGATCCTAATTGCATGTTCAGATGCGCTGACCTCATACGCCCTGTCGCGATACGTAGCATTACGGGGTGTGTTATTTTAAGAAACATTGATATTACGAAGCACACACATTTATTTGTATAATTTAAAGTTTGTGTGTTTTGTTTCGATTCAAGAGATAATACATGGCGACATCCACGACTCAAATTTCAGTGGCAGAAAGAAAAAGGAAAATAAGTAAATAAATAAGAAAATAGAAGGAAAGAAAAATAAAATAAATATGAGAACATTGTGAGTGAAAATCACCAAGATTTAAATCCCGTGCTCTCCACAAGATGTGTAAGGAATTTGCTTTGTTACTTGGTTACACAAGTATAATAGATCATTTACCACGTGACTCGTACAAGAAAAAGTGATTATAAACATTAAAAGAAAATAACATTCGTTTGACATTATGTTTATTACTCTTATTAAAGTGCAAAAGTAAAAAAAGGGAGAGTGTTTCCCTGACTTTGTCGTATTCTTCCACATAAAAGACGATACTTATAAATGCATTGTAAAAAATAGTTTTATCTTTGTGTTATGCAATCAAACATTCTTATTTTCAAAATGCCTTTTTCACTGACGGTTTGGCACAGTTGCTTTTCAATTCGTACTTTTGATTGTTTCGAAAAGTAATATCAGAAGAAAATGATTTTTTTTCTTTTTTTTTGCCATGATAAAATTTAAAAAAAAAAGGAAATTCGAACATTGTGCCACAACTATTGTTTAGCAACGGATTCGGAAACCCTCCGCGATTTTGCGCATGCGCCGGGTGGAGTTATTTTCATCAAAATAGGGAGGGGGAATGAAGAATGGAAGGGTGATGTTTACATTTTACTGAGCGTGATCTAACAAAGAACTCCGGAAATGCGCTCATATGACTCATTGCCTGACACCCTTTTCCGGTGTAAAATCGTCCAAAAGTGGTAGTCTCGGAATCCGTTGCTGAACAGTATGTTTCAAGCTTGTCTTCGACTTGCTTGATTGCATGAGCCGTTGCATTCTGCGCGTAACGATTTTTATATCATGCATTTTACAAACAGTAAGATAGCTTAAAAACTTATCACGGTAAAAAAAAGATTAAAAAATTAAGAGAAATTACAATTTTTACTCTCTCGAATACAAAGTATAACACAGAGAAAGTACTGTCACCGTCAAGAAATTCGACTTCCAAATTTCGATGCATCTCCAAGTTTCATATCGCTCGGACATGTATGTGGAATTCTATCTGTCTGTTGGTCGTCTCTCTGTCTGTCTGTCTTGTGTACACGGAAATGGAACGAGCTAGATGAATGAACTTTGTTATGTAGTCTTGATACCAAAATTATAGTTATGGATCAACCAGGGCATGGGAAGAAGTCTAAAATGCATACTCGATTCTCTTCACTCTGACGAATCTCAGCTTAAAACGACCCACATTGGGTATACGAGAAAGTTGAGGGTAAAAAATTCCGCTCATTGTATTCTGGTGTAGGGATGGGGAAAAAAACCTACCGGTTTAAACCGAAAACCGTTTTTTTGTTTCGGTTAACCGGTTTTTTCGGTTATTTTTTTTGTCTCGGTTATTTTTTTTTTGTATCGGTTATAAACCGTTATTTTTTAAAATCCACTAACCGGATCGTCTCGACTTTAGGTTCGATTAGACTAAAATTTACCAAGTTATGAAGCTTTGAATTTCATCATCTTAGGCCAATCAACGAAAATCGCTGCCTCGAGGCGTCTGTTGGTTGGCAGATTACTGAAAGAGTCTTTATAAATAGATAAATATTGGCCAATGGTTTGATTTCCTATAAAAACAATATTAATAAAAATTTTGACTACAAACGGTGTTTGTTTTTTTATAACCCACCCCCGAAAACCGGTTATTTCAAAACCCGTCTATTATGAACGGTTATAACCGCCATGTTAAACTGGAGGTGTAAAAAACCTGAATAACCGAAATCCGGTTATTTTCGCAGTGACGGCGACTTGGACACTAGCTCAGCCATTGTGTACATAAAAAAAATATACGGTAAAATTAATTCGTATAATTTTCCTTTTGTCGGTTAATCTATACTTATGAAAGGCAATGTTTGTGTGTGTGTGTGCGTGTGTGCCTGCGTGCGATGTCCAGACGAATCTATCGCACTTTCAGCCATAAAATTTGGCACACAGGTAGTCGTAATGGTGACTCAATGCACCTCGAAGCCGAAATTTTAAAATTTATTCTAGAAATTTTTTTATTTAATGTTTTGTGTTGCTTTGGGTGATTTTTCGCACTAATTTCTCAATAGCATGGTTTCGGATAACTGTACGAGAAAAATAGATACACCATCGGAAAGAGCACGCGATTTCCGTTCTAATGAAGTTAGTTTTGAATTTCTAACGTAATTTACTGAATTTTAAGAAATTTTTAAAGAATAGCCAGTTTAGCAATCAAAATGTTATTTTTCTTTTTAAATTTGTTACATCCGACTTTCTAAAAACACTATTATTTTAAATTTTTTTCAGCTTATAACTAGAACGATTCTGTCGGATTTAAAACAAGAACGGTTAAAATATCTTATCCCGTTTTTTCTTTTAATTAATTTTTTCCTGGGCAGATGAAAGTTATTTTTATCGAACGAGTTTTCTCCTGCGACATTTTTCGGGAAGGCAGCTGGCTATTTGATTGGTTGAAGAGGAGGTGACGTCATAACCTTGAATTGAATGACTGATTATTATTTTCGGCAGTATCTTAACGTATTTATTCATCTCGCATACTTTGCTTGCAGTACAATAATTTTCACGTTGCAATTTTTTAATATAAAAATAAGCGGGAAAATCAATAATGAGTATCTTTTGTTTTGATTTTGTTTTCAAAACTTTTTCGTGTCATTGTGGACGTTTTTTTTTTTCATTTTGTTGAAGTACTGATTCCACGGGCAACGCCGTGCCGCGTACTGCTAGTGTTCTTATAAAGTGGACACGCGTTTTCGCAACCTATCTGCAGAGATCAAGGACGTTAAACGACGAAGTACGGCACCAACAAATTGTTTTTTCCTGGTATTTATTTATTATTTCTATTTTGAGGCTTTGTGTCCTATGTAACTTGTAAAAGAAGAGCGACATGTTCCTAGCTCGGCCCGGGCGGCAGAAGTTGCAGCTAGTAGACCATCGATTATTATTTTTTTAATAAAGTCAACGAATTTTTTAGCGATGCGAAGGCTTGTAAAAGGTCTTTTTCGATAGGTAGGGTAGCCATACGTTCTGTATATACGGGGTTGTCACAGTATTTCACTACTCAGTCCCGTATTACTATTTCTCCCATTTTTGTCTCGTATTGGCAACACTAACGGCCTTATTCACCATTCATGGTTAAACGATGATCAACGGTTAAAAAGGAATTTACACGAACACGCGAATGCTGACCGAAATGATCAACTGGATGTATACCCTAACTGGCGAGTTGGCGAGAAACTCGTTTTGCTAGAAGGCTGAGGGAAATTTTAAAAATCGCCAACAACAGAGAAATTGAGATACCATGCCAAAATAGCAACCCGCTAGGCTATATATTTGGCGACGAATTTCGGTCAGCTTTCGCATTATGACAGCAGAACCATCATTTAACTGCTGATCATGGTTTAACCATGAATGGTGAATAAGGCCGTCAGAGTCTATTCAACCAGTTTGTATATCCAAAAGATTGTTTAGAGAAAAATAATACCAACCAAAACTGCGAAGCTACTATGAAATTGAGTATGGAAGAGAAATGGATGAAGATTTTTACTGATACAAAGGATATTAATCAGAAGTCATGTCTAATGAAGCTATGCGAATAGGTATTAGCTATTCCAGTCCATAATGCAGATGTGGAGATAATGTTTTCCTTGATGTCAACTCAATGGTCGTTCGAAAGAAACAGTTGTCAGTTAAGACAAATGAAGCAATTTTAATTTGTCATCAGTGGCAAATCCAGGATTTGGGTCTGGAGGGGGGGGGGGGCTGAGGTATAAAAAGTTTTGCATCATCGTGACAAATGTCAAATCTTATGGCTTATGTAAACCAAAACACTTTAACTGTACAAATTTTACTCACCTGACAATAAGAATCATAAAGAAAATTACAATACTTTCGATAATTTAACAAAAAACACAATGAAATAACATGTTTTTGAACGCTGCTTAGTTTAGTTTAGTTATATTAACGTCCCGTTTTGAAGCAACACGAGGGCTATTTTGGGACGGACCTCGTAATTTTGAGCCTCGGTCAGATGACGAGGACGACACCTGAGCTGGCACCCCCCCTCCAAACTTCCACGCCACACCAGCGGGAGGACGTTTGACCACTACGTATGATTTAGCGTGCAACAGGCCCCATACACGGCGGATCTTCAGTGGAATCGGGTTTCGAACCTGGAACCATCCGGCCAAAGCCGAGACCTTACCACTAGGCCACCGCGGCCCTCGCGCCAACGCTGCAAATACGAATGAAATAACTACAAAAGTGTGAAAATTTTCGAGCCTTCAAAAGCCAGGAAGAAATGTTTTCACTTTTCTTAAAGGGAAAAAAAAAAAAAACAGCTGTAGTGATTGTAAATAAAATAAAGAATTCTGATCCAGCTCTGGGGGGGGGGGCTGCGCCCAGCCCCCCTTATTCTCACTGTTTGTCATTATAATTTAAATTAAATAATAACAAAAAAAATGACAGGAATCTGTAACAATCCATTGATAATTTTTTAACATCTTTTGTTTATTTACTATAACATTTTTTCACTTGCTACGATAGTATTTGTCAAACTTTTAGAAAAAATGTTTAAAAGTAATATAGAATAACAAACTGGAAGTGTTGCCATGGCAACTAGATCTCACCTCGTGTCCTTCAATTACTGCTCTGTTTTTAAAAACTTTCACCATCTGCTGCCGGATTCAAGAACTTTCTTGAATCGCTTGGGAAAAAATTAAAAGAAAAAAAAATTTAAAAACTGCTTTTCTTTTTCTTCACTTACAATACGAGCACGAATCTTCTTGAAACGGAAAAATTTTCTTACAACAAAATATTCTAGTTTCGTTTTACCCCCTTTTGATTCCCCTTCGTAGTAGATGAGAACGTGAAGAAATGCTCTCTCGGAATTTCGAATGTTTGTATGTCTAGAGGACGAAGAAAGGGCAAAAAGCGCAGAAACTTCTGTTGCATTTCAAGTAGTTTTCCTTCATTTTAGAATCTTAGGTGTGAAGGTGTCGCGATCTTCGTTAGTGGATCCGCAATTTGCAGAGTTCGAAAAGTATTATCAGTGTTTGAAAAATCACGAAAATCATTCTGCTTATAATTTCCGCTCTTTATAGTTTTAAATTAACTCATCCCACCTGAAAATAATAGTTTAACTGAAGTGACCAGATGTCCCGGATTTACGTGAGCACTCACGAAATTCGACTGTCTGTCCCGGATTGAAAAATTGTTCTGAATTTGATTTAAATGTCCCAAACTGTTTCGAATTTCGCTTATTAGTGAAAAACTCATGTTAAAAAGATTTTATTTTTTAAAAAAGGTTAGATCAAGGTTGTGCATGCTTTTTTTAGTTTCAGGTAAAAAAAAAAAAACCAGCGGGAGTGGCCTCCCCTAAACTTTCTCGTATACTTTTCAAATATTTGTCATTTCCCTTCCCCCTGCGTTGATAAAAAGTTCGAACCAAGTGTAACCCAGAATGCAATGACTATCAGAAGGTTTTTCATTGTTGGTTATAGTGATAGTAAAATATTGAGGTGAAGAATCATATTCAAAAAGATACGTATGTATTAAAACTTCGCAATATTTATTTTTTTTTTCAAACTCTAGCAATGCGAGTTCCGCGTGCGGAGAAGAAAACAGAATAGCTTGCGCATGCGCAGAGATTGCTTTCAATACGCAAGTAAAACGAGACACTCTAAATGTTTGCTTCCTTACAAAATCTCGCCGCAGAATTGGTTTTTGGCAAACTGCCAAGTTTCGGAGCATCCCTTCTTTGCACAGGCATTTAAGCATGCGCATGGAATTGAACAAGTATGCTATTATACAGACCGACAGACAGTCAGCCCGTTGACGGATTTGGCCCAAAATTTTATACGGACCTACATTCATGACGATAAAAAACTGTGTACCAAATTTTATCCATCTGGCTTTTCAAGTTTTTGAGTTATAGCGTTCGCATGACCTCGAACATACAGACAGACAGACTTCCCGTTGACGGATTTTGTCCACAATTTGATAGAAACCTACAAATTATGTTTAAAGACCACATACCAAATTTCATCCCCGTAGCTCTAATAGTTTTCGAGTTAACGTGTTCACAGACACAGAGACAGACATAATTCCAAAATTGTGTTTTTCGGACTCGGGGAGGTCTAAAACGTGGAGATTCGTCAAAATCTCGAGTTCGAATTTTTTGACGATTACAATACTTTCTCTTTGTATACTTCGTATACGAGAAAGTAAAAAATGTAGGGACAATATAATTTACTAGAAGATTTGTGCCCGTCTAAGACGCACTTTTAGCTTGCCAACAACATCTCAGATCTGATTGACACAAATTTACTTAAGAAACTTTTTGAAGAAAATCTTATGCAGATTGCCAGAGTGCTTAAGAAATAAAAAAATCTTTAAAAACAGAAATGACGAATCAATTGACAGTAACTTTCGTGTTGCAAAATATATAAATATTCAATTCCAAAATTAAGTACGAAAAAGAAAGAACCTTTTTAACGAAAACGAAAGTAAAGATCTCCGAGAAGTGGAAAAATAAATTAATTCTAATTACGAAAAAGAAAGAACCGTTTAATGTCTCTTGGCTTTGTCTCGCCTTCCATAGTGCAAATCTCTCTCTTGCTAACCTTCGTTCCCTTGCCGTGGGATCTTCTCTATGCATATTGTTTACCAACAATCTTTCTCTTTCAAAGATAAGGGAAATTCACTTTGGCACTCTCTCCCCTGCTCCTTTCCAATTCTAAGAAAAAAATACACTTCCTTGTTCCCAGCGCGCGCTGCGGGTGTAGCATTTGGTTCGGTGGGTCGTAGCCACGACCACATTCCTGAGACGTTAGAGGAAGTGTCATTGCGTTTATATTATAGAATTACAAAGTTCAATAAGGACTAAAAAAATACAGTTGAATGAAATTGTGACTGTATTTCTAAAAGCTATATTTTGCTATAAATAAAGCTTTTTGGTATAAATTTAGCAATTCTAATAGGTCTTTGCCAATGAATTAAGTAAAAGAAATGAATACACCGGATAAAATGTTCAACTCGGATCGAATGGAATACAAATTCACAATACCACAACAACACAGCTTCATGAAAAGCAACATTAAAAGATACGGTAACGGAAAGTAGACAAACAACAAATCTTTGGAGTACTTAAATAAGTGTTCAAAGCCCGTACCGTTTAAGCGCCACACTCTTCGCATGCTATTATTCATATAACCGTGTTTTTTTCCATAATAAATTTGCATTGAAAATTTTATCTGGTAAAGCCTTTTCTTTCACTTAATTAACTGACAAAGAGTCTCCTACATCGGATCCGCTTCGTGTTTCCGACCCCACGTTCTATTGCAAAAACGATTTTTTCCCCCTATACTCTGGACCTCACTGTTTGTAAACGACCTTTCTGAACATCCTGTATACTTGATAAAATTTTGTTTATCGTTAATTAATGCAATGCGTAGGCATATTAGTCAATCTTATTTTTCTGCGTATACAGTAAAACCTCGGTTAACCGAACTCGGGTTAACCGAAACCCGGGCTATCCGAAATGCCTCTGAAATAGCAAATCCAAAAAACACGTATTGTACTGCATGGAAATAATCACGAAGGCGAGATTTTTTTGTAACGATATCCCCAGTTTTTTCTTTCAACCCTCCCCAAGAAGGTCAGTGATTAATTCTAGAATGCTACAATTAAAATTAATGTGGGATTCCGTTCAACGAACAAAATGCCCACGGTAGGATTACCTATAAGGGGTAAGTAGTTCAGGTTTATGTCTAGGGGATTTAAGGGTTTTTACTACATTAACGATATTACAAAATATTACATAGAATAAATGAGTAGACTTCAAGTTAATTACAAAAACATTTATTAAAGTACCATAGGGAGAATTTACAGGGGGAAAAGATATATACACAAAAATATTTGTTGGAGTGCTGAGAATTTACATGAAGCCATATTTACTAGATGAGCCAGATTAATAAGAGAAAATTGTTACGGGTTAAAAATTTAGGGATTAAAGATTAGAGAGCCATAAGGAAAGTTAGACGGGTCATCGTTACTTACAACCGGGAGCCAAGAATGATCTGTCAACAGAGGAATTTAGAGAGGTTACATGACGGCGTGCCCCTTGATTAGTCCTTTTATTTTTGCGTACATTTTTTCCCTCGCGTACCCCTTGATTAGTCCTTTTATTTTTGCGTACCTTTTTTCCCTCGCGTACCTCTTGATTAGCCTTTTTATTTTTGCG
>BGPR01002977.1:0-153542 GCA_013235015.1 Araneus ventricosus
TATGGTGTTATATTAAAAGAGGTAGATAAAATTCTAAAATCACTTTGTAGTTATTCATAATAACATATGGAAGGATAAAATCATTTTGCCAAAAATGGATGGATGATCGTCGAAAGAGGATCTACAATGCAAGGTTTAAAATGTTAGATGTTAAATATGTCTAAAACGTCACAAGGTGGGCAAAGAACAAGTAAAACAACAAGGACGAAAAATTATAGATGAAATGTTAAAAATATTGTAGAATTAAACAAGCGCAACTATACAGCGTATAACATTAATTGTTTACCAAAACAAAACAAAAACAAGCCATGTTCAGAAACAGCGAAGCAATAGTGCTACCTGTTTTTGTAATTCGTAGGTATATATTTATTTTTATTTTTTGTCTTTTCAGATTTAGAAGAGGGTGGAGGACTAATGACTGCAGGCGAGTCCTCCAAGTCCTCAGACATGTTATATTCCAATGTATCTTCTTCCGATGAAAAGGAGGAACTCATCTCGGCATCAGCATCAGATTCCCGAGATTGTAGGGTTTTTTTTCCAATGGAGGGAGAACATTGGTAAAAGCTCAATGTCAAGAGAAGTAGGTTTGGTGGTGTCGAAAGGTTTCAATGCAGATTGATGACTAGAGATGTTATCCTTTGATGTAACAGGGTTAGTAACTTCACGCGAAGAGGTTGTGTAAAATTTTGAAATCTTTTCTGATTTGGTGATGGAGTTATTTGTTTTAATAGGCGAGTCTTTTTTCAGTTTCTTTTTATTCGTAACAAGTTTAAAACCTGTCAAGTCGGGTGAAGCAGAAGCTATTTCACTTAAAGCAGCAACAGATGGAGAGGAAGGAAGCGACAGGTTGGTTATTGCAGAAGATGCTTTTGGAGTAGAGGCGGACTGTTTAGAACTAGAATCAGCAGAGATATCCGGATTGTTTTGGGTAGATGGTCCAGTTGATTTTTTCAGTGCAGAAACGTAACTATTTCCGGGCGTTGGTGTCTGAGATTTTATGAGTTTTCTGGCTTCCTGATATGAAATCTGCTTTTTTATTTTAGTAGAAATTATTTCTTTCTCTTGTTTCCAGGCAATACAGTTTCGAGAAAAAGAAGCGTGCTCCCCCTTACAGTTAACACACTTCTCTGTACGGGTGCAATCGGTACTTTCATGTCCGACTTCTGCTCAATGGGCGCAGGTGAGTGTCTCGCGGCAAGAAGTTTTCGAATGTCCGAAACGTTGGCACTTGAAACAGCGGAGTGGGTTGGGTATATATGCCCTAACAGAGAGGCGCATATATCCTGTTTTAATATGTTCTGGTAATTTTGCGGAGTCAAAAGTTAGTATTAGGTGCTTTGTATTTAGGAGCTGGCCATCCCTCCGTATTGATATACGCCGTACATGGCTCACCCCCTGACCTTGCAGCTCTTTAAGGATTTCTTCTGTTGTAACATGCAACAATTCTCCGCAGGTTATAACGCCCTTGGAGGAATTCAAAGATGCATGTGGGGTTGGTTGGTTGGTTGGTTGGTTAGTTGGTTGGTTGGGGTTTAATGGCGCAAGAGCCATTTTTGGCTAAACTGCGCCAAACGTATGGTAGATAGGCAGGATCACGGTGATAAAATATATGGTGTTATATTAAAAGAGGTACATAAAATTCTAAAATAAAGTTGAAATTCTTAGTTGCATATGAAAAGATAAAATCATGTTGCCAAAAATGGATAGATGAACGATGAAAAGAGAAAAAAAATGCAAGTTTTAAAATGTATCAGATGTAAAATGTGTCTAAAATATCACATGGGGGGCAAAGACCAAATAAAATTCCAAGGACGAAATCTATAGAGAGAAAATGTTTAAAATATTAAAGTACTAAACAAGTTAGTTAAAAGAAAACAATTCAGCGCAGGTCGTTTGTTTTTAAAATATTGTTTTTTAAAAAAAGGCAAACAATGTGCAAAACAGAAGCAATAATGCTACCTGTTTTTGTATTTGTCTCCTTTTTGTGGTTTGGAAGAGGGTGGAGGACTGTTAACTGTAGGTGAGTCTTCCAAATCCTCCGACATGTCATATTCCAAGGCATCCTCTTCTGATAAAGAGGAGGAGCTCATCTCGGCATCCGCATCAGATTCCCGAGATTGTAAAAGTTGTTTTTCTAATGGAGGGAGAACAGCCATAGGTAGAAGTTGAGTGTCGACAGAAGTGGGTTTCTTGGTTTCAAAAGGTTTTAATGCAGACTTATGTGTGCAGGTGTCATCCTTTGTTGGAACGGTGTTAAGAACTTCACGGCGAGAGGAGGTGTAAAATTTTGAGATCTTTTCAGCTTTGGCAATGCTATGATTTGTTTTAGTTGGAGAGTCCCTTTTCAGCTTCTTTTTGTTTGAAACGAGTTTAAAATCAGTGAAGTCAGGCGAAAGCAAAGCTTCTTCACTGACCGGAGTAACGGATGGAGAGGAAGAAATTGGCAAGTTGGTTATTGGAGGAGATGCTCTGGCAATAGAATCTGGTGGTTTAGAACTACAAATAGAGACATCTGGATTGGTTTGAGTAGATGGAGCAGTGGATTTCTTCACCGCAGAAACGTAACTATTTCCGGGCGTAGGTGTTCGAGATTTTATTAGTTTTCTTGCTTCCTGAAATGAAATTTGATTTTTTATTTTCGTAGAAATTATTTCTTTTTCCTGTTTCCAGGCAAAACAGTTTCGGGAAAACGAAGTGTGTTCCCCCTTACAGTTAACACACTTCTCTGTACGTGTGCAATCAGTGCTGTCATGTCCGACTTCTGCACAACGGGCGCAGGTAAGTGTTCCGCGGCAAGAAGTTTTCGAATGTCCGAAACGTTGGCACTTGAAACAGCGAAGTGGGTTCGGTATATATGTCCTAACAGAAAGGCGCATATAGCCTGCTTTAATATTTTCTGGTAATTTGGAGGAGTCGAAAGTTAGTATCAGGTGCTTTGTATTGAGGAGCTGACCATCCCTCCGAATCGTAATGCGGCGTACATGGATCACTCCTTGACTATTCAGTTCTTCAGTTATTTTTTCCACAGATTCATTAAGCAATTCGCCACAGGAAATAACGCCTTTAGACGAGTTCAATGTGGCGTGGGGGTTAACAGTAACGGGAATGGATGACAATGAATTTAATTTTACTATTTGTTTGGCTTGCTTCGGGGATTCCACTTCAACAAGAAGGTCACCAGACCGAAGTTTTTTAGTCGATTTTACTGCGCCTACACTGCTAGTTATTCCCTTTTCAACTAAGAAAGGCGACACATTGTGAAAAGTTTTATTACTATTGGAAATTCGTTGAATGACAAAGTAGGTTGGAAAATTGTTTCGTTTCGAAGTTGAATCAATTAGTTGCCCACTGAAGGGACCAGATTTTCGCTTTCCCATATGACATTGGTAGAGCTTCAGGCCCGACGGCACCGCCCACCACGGAGCCCAACAAGGGAAGGCAGCCACCGGCTCTGGGTATTCCCAGCCTCGGCGCTTACCTTGGTGCTAGTCGGAACCTATACGCTGAGGGTCACCCCCGGGGACAGTGACCACCCTTAACGCCAAGCCCAAGGAGTGACCCCTTCGCTTGATCCCCTTGAGCAGACCAGCCATGTGACTGGGATACCAGCCGATTGATACACCGGGGACCGAAATGTACCACCCGTCTAATGGGACGCCACGCACGGCCAACACGTGGGGGTAATTTGCTGTCCATGAGAAGCAAGAAGCAAACAGAGGGCAACTGCTTCTCATGGAGAGCTCCCTCGCCTACCCTCGAGGGAAAGAAAAAAAGCAATAAACTCAAGGGGAGGAAAAAACTGAAGGAGGACAGACACTAGGGTACCTCGGGATCGTGAATCCCGTCACATCTAAAGAAGATGTGCCCCTGAGGGGAGATGCATGTGGGGAGACGGTTATTTGAATATTGGAAAAAGTTCAGTTTCACTATTTGTTCTGATTGTTTTCGAGAGTGAACTTCGACCAACAAGTCGCCGGACCGAAGCTTTTTAGTGCATTTTACCTCACCGATATTACTCAGAATTGCTTTTTCGACTAAGAAAGGTGACACGGAATGAAATGTTTCATTACTGCTAGAAATTCGTTTGATTAGAAAAAAGGTCGGAAAATTTGATGCTGATAAAGATTTTGATACAATTTGTTGCCCACTGAAGGGACCAGATTTTCTTTTTTCCATATGACATTTGTCGGGATTCAGGCCCGACGGCACCGCCCACCATGGAGCCCAACAAGGGAAGGCAGCCACCGGCTCTGGATATTCCCAGCCTCGGCGCTTACCTTGGTGCTAGTCGGAACCTATACGCTGAGGGTCACCCCCGGGGACAGTGACCACCCTTAACGCCAAGCCCAAGGAGTGACCCCTTCGCTTGATCCCCTTGAGCAGACCAGCAAAGTGACTGGGATACCGGCCGATTGATACACCGGGGAGCTAAATGTACCACCCGTCTAATGGGTCGCCACGCACGGCCAACACGTGGGGGTATATTGCTGTCCATGAGAAGCGGGAAGCAAACAGAGCTGCAACAGCTTCTCATGGAGAGCTCCCTAGCCTACCCTCGAGGGAAAGAAGGAAATAGCAAAAACACAAGGGGAGAAATAAACGGAAGGAGAAATAGACACTAGGGTACCTCGGGGTCGTGAATCCCGTCACACCTGAAGAAGATGTGCCCCTGAGGGTGGATGTTCATGGAGCAAGGGGCAGGAAGTCCCGAGGAGACATTTAAGTTTGGGTGTAAGGAAACCCGAGAGAACTAGAAGACATAGAAGTTTCAGTGGACGGAATCCCAAGAACTCGAAGAGAATTGGAATTTTTTCGGATTGGAACACAGAGGACAGAAGGATAAATTGAAGTATCGGGGGTAGGAAGCCCGATGACCCGGGATGGAATGGAAGTTTGTTTGGGAGGAGGCAGGAGATCAAAATGAGGAATAGAAGTTTTTGGAGAAGGGGGCCGGATAGCCCGAGTTAAATGGAAGTTTGCGTCGAAGGAAACCCGAGAGCCCGAATAGACATAGAAGTTGTATTGGAAGGAACCCCAATAATTCGGGAAGAGATGGAAGTTTTAAGTTATTGAACCATGAGGGCCCAAGGCGAAATGAATTTGTCTGGGGTAGGAACATCGAGGGCCCGTGGAGATATGCAAGTTTCTAGGGAATCATGGCATAGGTCCTGATGACAAATGGTAGTTTATTAGGATGTTGGACCGATGGCCCGAAGAAAAATAGAAGCTTGTTTCGGAGGAGCGTGGAGAACAAGATGAGAAATGGATGTTCCTGGAGCAAGGGGCAGGAAGTCCCGAGGAGACATTTAAGTTTGGGTGTAAGGAAACCCGAGAGAACTAGAAGACATAGAAGTTTCAGTGGAGGGAATCCTAAGAACTCGAAGAGAAATGGAATTTTTTCGGATTGGAACACAGAGGACAGAAGGATAAATTGAAGTATCGGGGGTAGGAAGCCCGATGACCCGGGGTGGAATGGAAGTTTGTTTGGGAGGAGGCAGGAGATCAAAATGAGGAATAGAAGTTTTTGGAGAAGGGGGCCGGATAGCCCGAGTTAAATGGAAGTTTGCGTCGAAGGAAACCCGAGAGCCGGAATAGACACAGAAGTTTTATTGTTAGGAACCCCAATAATTCGGGAAGAGATGGAAGTTTTAACCTTTTATATGATAGAATTCTGATATTTTAAACATTGACCATCCCAGATGCAATTTCTTAATTTTTTGGATAGACTGAAGTGTTAAGGCCGAAGCTTCAAACACCCAGTTTAATGTTTCCTGTGAAGAGCCCCTAAAATTAAATCTAAGTTTAAGAGGATCAGGGTGGGCTAGTTGATTCATTATGGCTTCCTAAATAGCCTCTCCTTTTGTAGAAGATGGAATGTTGTAGACTATTATACTTGGCAAACGTTTCGCTGGGCGTTTTGACTTTATTAAAGACTTGAGGTTTTCGTTGCCGTCGATTTTTGATTGAAGGTTTACCATGTCTTTTGTGGATTTGAATGAGATTGCCAAGCCATTACCTTTAATGGATTTAATGTTTGTAGGGTTAAAATCCTTTGGAAGAAGTTCTTCATTTAGAAGATCTGTTAAGTTTTTCGATGAAGATTAATTTGGAAATAGTAAAATTGTAGGATTTAATGATGGTTCAACTGGGGAGGAGGGAGGAATGGAAACTTGAGAGGTACGAGACGGAACTTGATTTTTAGTCTGGCGATTCACCCGCTGAGGTTGAGGTTTAATATTAATAAGTTCAGTAGCCAGGATATCTGCCTGGAGCTGATCTAGAAGGAGGAGCGCTTGGCATACGTTTGGAGTTGTTGACGAAAGAACCCCTCTGATTTTATCCACTTGATCATGAAGAGAGCCCGGATCATCTGCAGAATGGGATAAGACCTCTGTTGGGACCCGTTGGAACGGAGGGACGTCTTGTTTATCCTTTAATCTTGAATAGAGAACCTCAAGGTCCTCCTCATCCTCTAACTCCTGCATAGGAATGGGGCTCATTTCTTTAATGGCACCCTCTATGTCTGATGTATCTGAGAGAAAATTTTGTGTTGATATTTCAGCATCGGGAATACTAGTAGCCATGGTAGGTGGAATATGATGGACCAACCGTGAAAGGTCTATCTCCAAGACTGGTGAAGGAGTTCTTGTTGAAGAAGAGGAATGCAATGTTCTCAAATTCACTTTGGGTTCCGACTGTAAAACCTTGTCAGAATTTGCCAAATTTGATTTTGGAGCAAATGATGGTGTTGAGGTTATCAATTTTGGCTTCTTTGCAGAAGCCGGAGATGAGGATAGACTATTGGAGGAGATGTAAGAGAGAGATTTGACGGATGAGGCCAAGTATTCACAATTTCAGACAAGAGAATTCCACCCGCGAAGTGACTAAGATCCTCTATCAAATTTGAGTAGCGCAATGGGTCCTTCTCGCGCATCCTAGAGTAGGACTCGGAGCGCGCTTTTTGAACATAATCAATTTTATCCTGAATTGCATTTTGCACTTCTGGACCCAATGGGATTAAAGATGCCTTCAAGCTTGTTGAAACGGATGTGGATGTTGCACATTCCGCCAATGGGAACAAAACAAATTCAAGTCTTCCTGGGATGCAGATTGGAATCTACCACTTGAGAAGGATGTTTTTAGAACTCTTTGTTGTTTAAATTGTGAAGATGTGTCCACTGATGGGGTTGTCTGAATATCTTGGCATGAGGTTGAGGGGATAGGACTGTGATGGGGAAACCTTTGTCCTCTTCGTCCCACCAGGGTCCAGTCTCGAACCCCGTTAGTCTTGTTGTGCCTGTAAAGATGGATGGTTTGACCTCACCTCCTTGACGGAGCTTCTTGTTCGCGATAGACATTAGTCTCGTTTCTGTTTTTATTGTAGTTTGCACTACAACTAAATTTGCGCCTAGGCATGCTTTAAAAAAGATGTGATTTTAGTGAAAGAGTTATTTGACTTGGATTCAAAAACCAATTTCAATGTAACGCTAGAGAAGGCCAGGGTAGTTACCCCACCACGGCGCACTCCATGCAGAGCAAAAAAAACTCAGGAAATAAACAATATAAAACATTTAAACTCCTGTCAAAGAGCAGAACGGCCAATGCTAAGAAAAGGTGGTGGAGCCTTGGAGAAACCAGGAGGGGGGAAGAAAGAAAGGAGAAGGGAAATTTGTGGAAGAAAGATATTGATGGGTACCTGGTGCTAACCAAAATTGGTAACCCTAGAGTGAAAAGAAAGAGAGCTATAAGCTAAAGTATTTCCCATGTTAAAAGTCCATAGGAAAAAAACTGTGACAAAAAAAGGGGGGGAATAATTTAAAATGTTAATAACAGCCATAATTATACTGAGAAAATTATGAAAATTAATACAGAGATAGAACAGGACCCATAATATCCCTGTACCAAAAATGGGACAAGAAAGGTAGAAAGTTAGAGAGATAGAGAGAAAAGAAGTGAAATGAGGAGAGGGAGAAAAAGGGGGGAAAGAACTATGATAATAATAAACTTTTTAAGCAAAAAGATGGCAAACCTAAAGGGTTGCCTAATTGTAAGAGTTAATGGACTTCTAATTAATAGAAGCGGAATTAAAATTAAAAGAGAAAAAATTAATCAAGAAAATCAACTTTTTTCAAAGTGCAGCCATGAGTTACCATGGTAACATAGGATGCTAAATATTAAGTAATAAGCTATGAAAAGAAGAAAACAAGATGGAAGACCCTTAATTATTGAAATAGGAGGTAATTAGAATTAATTTAGATTGCCACTCGTGTCCACACCGCCATCGCCCAGACCAGAGAGGGAAGGAGATTTAAGATTGGTTGATTGATTGCCAAAAAAGGATTTGGTTATTAGCAGAAGCGTTGATGATGATGATGGAGATGAAGATTTAATAAAAACCTAACTTAGCTCGTAAGAGAATATTATAAATGAGTGGCAGCAGTTAAATACTGAGGCCATTGTGGCAATACTCTTTTTGAAAGTTTAGAAAAGAGAGGACCAATCAGAATACTGAGCAAGTGCTGTTATTAGCCACTTGAGGCGCCTCCCTGTCTGGCCCAAACAACAACCCAGCGTGCACAAGATGGCTGACAGAAAATAATGGCCGAATATAACTATGTAATTAAATAGGACAATAATACAGAATTAAATACACCATGTTAAGACCAGAAATAATTGAGATATGGGAAAAACCAAAAGACGGTAGGAAAGAGTAAAATTTAAATTAACAGAAAAGATAAGATTCCACACCTGATGACAATTAGAGTGAAAATTATTAAGTAATTAAGAAGATGAAAAATTAACATAGAAAAATAACTCGAGCTATCATTACCGAACTTCCCTCCATTACTTCGTGTTTACAACGGAAATGAGAGAGGGGCTTCTTTATAGGGAATTTTCAAAAAATTAGTAAAAAAATAAAGAAAAATGATAGAGAGATGAAATAAAAAAAGAGATGAAAGAAAAACGCCTAAATGATAGGGATGAGAAAACGGTATATAAATGATATAGTTTAAAAATTAATTAAAAATAAATGAAAATGATGTTTATCAAAATTCATGAAAAATTGGTTAAAATACCGCTGTAAGAAAAATTTAAAACATTTATAACTTTGGTAATATCAGAGATAATCATTCGATTTAAATTGGGATTCAGTTAGAAAAGAATAAGGAACAAACTATTAAAATGTTTAAGAAATAGGAAAGAAAAAAGAAAAGTTATATGGTTTCAAACACAAAGGTAGAAAGGAAATCGGAAGTCAAGCTCGAGCACATAAGAAATTTTCAAAAAATCATAATTAAATGACAAAAAATGATAAAGTCAAACAAAAAATACCTAAATGCTCTGCACAGTACACGCCACAAAATAGGAACAGATAAAAGGCACTTACCCCGGATAACTCCATGGGAGTTAGCCAGACATCGTTGGGTTAGCGGTGAACGGCCAGAGAAAAACACTTATTGAAGATGAAATGTCCGGAAAAAATGGATGGGGTAACCAAAAGTTATATGGTTTCAAACACAAAGGTGGAAAGGAAATCGGACTTCTTGAGTTGTAGACTGTCCACTGGGTTACACACAGAAACAAAAATTTTGAAGATGTGATGTCCGAAACAAAAGTTATTAAGTGAAACAGTTGAAATTTGACGGAGAGCGAAGAAACGCAACCGCGCGCTTGAAAGTTGCGACTAGACTGGAATGGAACACATTGACTCTACGATGCGGCCCCGCTTTTGAGATTTGGAATGGAACACAGAGGAGAAAAGGATAAATTGAAGTATCAGGGCTAATAAGCCCGATAACCCGAGGTGGAATGGAAGTTTGTTTGGGAGGAGGCAGGAGATCAAAATGAGAAATGGAAGTTTTTGGAGAAGGGGCCGGATAGCCGGAGGTTTAATGGAATTTGGTGTCGAAGGAACACCAAAAGCCCGAGTAGACGTAGAAGTTTTATTGGAAGGAACCCCAATATCTCGAGAAGAGATGGAAGTTTTAAGGAATTGAACCATGAGGGCCCAAGGCGAAATGGAAGTATCTGGGGTAGGAACACCGAGGGCCCGTGGAGATATGGAAATTTCTAGGGAATCATGGCATAGGTCCTGATGACAAATAGAAGTTTATTAGGATGTTGGACCGATAGCCCGAAGAGAAATAGAAGCTTGTTTCGGAGGAGCGTGGAGAGCAAGATGAGAAATGGATGTTTCTGGAGCAAGGGGCAGAAAGTCCCGAAGATAAATTTAAGTTTGGTGTAAGGAAACCCGAGAAAACTAGAAGACATAGAAGTTTCAGTGGACGAAATCCCAAGGACTTCGAGGAGAGTTGGAATTTTTTCGTATTGGAACACAGAGGACAGAAGGATAAATTGAGGTATCAGGGGTAGGAAGCCCGATGACCCGAGGTGGAAGGGAAGTTTGTTTGGGAGGAGGCAGGAGATCAAAATGAGAAATGGAAGTTTTTGGAGATGGGGACCGGATAGCCCTAGGTTTAATGGAAGTTGGTGTCGAAGGAAACCCGAGAGCCCGAATAGACATAGAAGTTTTATTGAAAAGAACCCCAATATCTCGAGAAGAGATAGAAGTTTTAAGGAATTGAACCATGAGGGCTCAAGGCGAAATGGAAGTATCTGTGGTAGGAACATCGAGGGCCCGTGGAGATATGGAAGTTTCTAGGGAATCAGAGCCTAGGTCCCGAGGTCAAATGGAAGTTTATTAGGATGTTGGACCGATGACCCGAAGAAAAATAGAAGTATGGAAGTGGATAAATGTAGAAGTTTCCTGACTCCAAATAGTAGTATATCCTCCGACCATACGCATGTTACAAAACGCTAAACTCTAACGCTTTGCTTAAATAAAAGATAACGCAATACAAGAATCTATGAGAAAGGTTTAAGGCAATTTATTTCACAAAACACAACAATATATATCAATGACAAGACTGTTGCCATATCGTAGAACAAAACTAAAACAAAACCGAACAACTAAAAATGCAAATTACGATAGAAGTTTGAAGATCTTAATCGGGTTCGAAGAAGTAGATCGGGCTCTAACTTGACACAGTTCTCACTACGCCACAGTAATCCCCCCCCGAGTCTTAATGACGGTGCTTTACAGGCTGGAGGAAGCGAACTTTACGTCCAAATCTTGTGGTGTACGTAGAACTGCTTTCCGGAAAAGATGCACTCGCTGTACTGGATGCACTAGGTTCATTCGCTGGGATGGATCCACTAGGTTTATTCGCTGGGATGTATGCACTTGACTTGCATGTTGATACCGATGCACCAGGCTCCTCGAGACCAAAAGCGGGTTTTAGCCTGTTTATGGAGATCCAGATGGGCTTATCTTTAACCTGTATCTTATAATCTTTCTCCTTTCTCTGGAGCACTTGAAAAGGTCCATCATAAGGCTGTTGGAGTGGACGGCGCACAGCGTCTCGACGGACGAACACATGAGAATAGTTGACGAGCTCTTTGTATACAAAAATTTGGGCTGAAGAATGGGATGATGCTGCCACAGGCCTCAGGTTTCTGAAGTGTTGTCGCAATAAATCCGGAAATTCTGATGGTTCAGTTTTCACACTATTATCCTGCAAAAATTGGCCGGGTAATCGCAATTTAGATCCGTACACAAGCTCAGCTGAAAAAGCATTGATATCTTCTTTAAATGCTGTACGGATACCTAACAATATCGTCGGTACTTGTTGTACCCAACGTTCTGTTGAACCTAAGCGGCACATCAAAGAAGCTTTAAGTTGACGTTGAAAGCGTTCTACCATGCCATTTGCAGCAGGATTATACGCAGCGGTTCGAATATTAGAAATACCTAAATATTTGGTAAAGGAATGGAAAAGATCACTCTCA
Source organism: Araneus ventricosus (assembly GCA_013235015.1). Classification (NCBI taxonomy): domain Eukaryota; kingdom Metazoa; phylum Arthropoda; class Arachnida; order Araneae; family Araneidae; genus Araneus; species Araneus ventricosus. The sequence goes on from BGPR01002977.1 coordinate 11,851, forward strand.
AAATTCCTGCCTTGATCAGTAGTTACGACATCTGGGACTCCAAAGCGTGAAATCCAACCGGAGTAGAAAGTCTCCGCAATTGTGTTAGCCGTTTGATCAATCATAGGAAACACCTCTGACCAACGGGTAAAACGATCCAACGCCGTCAGACAGTACCTATAGCCTTTAGAAGGGGCTAAGGTACCGACAACATCCAAATGGATACGACTAAATCTTGCGGAAGATAATGAAAAGTCACCTTTTGGATATTTAACGTGACGACTGACTTTCGACAAGGGATGCACCGTTTGCAAAATTCTGTGCAATCCTTTTTCAAAGAAGTTCATATGAATCGTTGTTTCACGGCATTAGCTGTGGCGTTTGCACCAGAATAAGCCAGTGAATGAATTACGTTAATTATAGTGGTCCGAAAAGCTTTCGGGACATAAGGATGAATGTTTCCTGTAGAAACATCGCAATGTAATGGAGTACCATGAGGTTCTAAAGAAATAGTTTTAAAAACTAAATTAGAATTTGCACCTTGCAAAGTTAAAAGTTCCTCGTCATCTGTCTGTGCTCGTGCTATCTCCTCATAATCAATCTCAGAAGGAATGCCGATTTCTTCAATACGAGAAAGTGCATCAGCTACTGTGTTTTGAATACCAGAAATGTATCTGATGTTTGTGCCAAACTGAGAAATAAATTCAAGATGGCGTTGCTGTCGAGGTGATGTCTTATCACCCGTTTGCTGAAAGGCAAATGTTAGGTGTTTGTGATCTGTGTAAATAATGAAATCGCGACCCTCTAGGAAATGCCTAAAATGCTTGATAGAAGAGTAAACAGCAAGTAATTCGCGATCATACGTACTATACCTAGATTCTGCCGGAGTTAATTCACGAGAGAAAAATGCAAGTGGTTGTGTGTTTTTCAAATGTTTGTTGTAACGTTCCTGCTATACCCGTAGTAGATGCGTCAACTACAAGTGAAAGTTTGGCTTCAGAATTTGGATGAGCCAAAAGAGCTGCTTGAGCAATCGAGTTTTTGCAGGTCTGAAAAGCTTGAACAGCAGCTTCACTCCAATCAATGGTAGTTTTGTCGCGCTTGTTTTTGCCCTTAACAAGGTCATAAAGCATGCGCTGTATTTCCATTGGGAATGAATCGGCGGTAAAAATTAAGCATAGCAAGGAAACGTCTCAAAGCGCTTACATCTTGTGGTTGCGGGTAATCAACAAGAGCTTCAACCTTTTCTTTCGAAGGTGAAATGCCATCCTTAGAAACCTCACAACCAAGAAAGGGAAGTTTATCAGTTCCAAAAATGCATTTTTCGATATTTAGCACTAAACCTTTTTCATTTAACATTTGGAAGACCTGTTCCAAATCCCTATAATGCGATGCATGGTCAATAGAAGCTATCAAAATGTCATCCAAACAGGCAAAACAATTTAAATCGCGCAATATATCGTCCAAAAATCGTTGAAAAGTTTGTGCGGCTATCGCAAACCAAAAGGCATGCAAAGAAATTCGTATAAACCAAATGGAGTAATTTGCGCCGTTTTATGCACGTCCTCAGGTTCGACAGGGATTTGATAACACGCGCGTTTTAAGTCTAATTTAGAAAATACTGTTTTACCGCATAATTCAGATGCGAAATCTTGAAGGTGAGGCAAGGGATACCTATCCGGTTCCGTTACTGCATTAAGACGACGATAGTCATCACAAATTCTCCACTCTGTCTTTTTGTGTATCAAATGAATAGGACTAGCCCAAGGGCTTTTTGAGGGACGATGGAAACCCTGAGCAACCAAATTTTTAAACTCTGTTTTCACAGCTTTTAGCTTCTCTGGAGTTAATCTCCTGGCGCGTGAAAAAAACTGGCGGTCCTTTAGTAAGGATACAATGTGTAGTTCCATGGGATTTTGGTACAATGTTCAGAGAAGGATTTGTTAAATTTGGAAATTTAGACAAGAGTTTATGAAATTGTGTATCTCCTGATAAAACAGTTATACCCAGAGATGAGCCGGAAGATAAATGTCCACGAGTTGTTTGATTGCGCTCAACATCTATCAACTTTTTATTCTTAATGTCGACAAGGAGACCGTACCTTTCCAGGAAATCAGCCCCTAGAATAGTACGCGACACGTCTGCCACAATAAAGTTCCAATTAAATAAGCTACCAAAACCTAAATCAAGACATTTTTGATACCAAACGTGCTTATAGAAGAACCATTTGCTGCAACAAGTTTTAACGTTGAACGATTGCACTTGTCGGTACGATTGGCAGAAAAAAATGAAACAGAAGCTCCGCTATCAATTCAATACCGAATACCAGACTTGGCATCCTGAACAAATAAGCGACTAGACTCTCTGCTCTTATCAGCCGTCGCCTCAACTGACAGGCTTACTTGTTATCCGAAAAGTCACAGGGTGGAACGCACTTTTGTGCCTTATTACCAAACTTTGAATGGTACCAACAAAATGAACGGTTGCGAGAAGAGAAACGGGTTCGATACATGCGATGAGGAGATGCATTACGAAAACGTTTGTAATTAAATTGAAACTGTTGAACAGCAGAAGTTAACTCAGAAATTTGAGCTTCTAACCTATTCAAACGTGCCGATTCAACTTCAACCGAGTTTACACATATCCTTGCACCAGATATTTCTGCGATTTTATCAGCTGTGAGTACGAGACTCGCAAGTTTGTCCGTGCTAACAGACAAGATTTGTTGGGTTGTTATTGGAAGGCGTTGGAACCAAAGCATTCTCACAACAGATTCCTCAATTTTACCCAAAGACAAGTCTTGAATCTCGTGCAGCAACTGAGACGGTTTTTTATCACCTAATTGAGTATCAGAGAGCAAATTTCGTAAACGTACAGATTCAGAGTCAGCCAGTTGAGTTATCAGACGATTTTTTAATTGTGTATAAAGGTTATCATTGGGCTTGCATCTAACTAAATCAGAAACATAACTCAATACATCCTCTTCCAAAATAGCAACCACATGATGGAATTTAGTTTCCTCTTGACTAATACCAGAAATCAAAAACTGGGATTATATTCGACTAAACCATAATTCTACATTATTACACCAAAAGGGAGGGGGTTTAAAAGCGACTCGAGCAATTTCAGCAGAGACGGAAGGTTTAGTATCAGACTCACCGTCGTCGTGCGGTGGCCCCATGCTTCAAAACAAATGAGCGAGAGCACAAGCCGATGTCGAAGAATCTAAACTGTAGTTTTCCAGTACACCATTTTATCGAGCTGACAAGAAGGAATTAAACTAAAATTCCGAGGTCACCACTTTATGGCCGTGGATGAATGCTGAAGTTTCCCGACTCCAATTAGTAGTATATCCTCCGACCATAAACTTATAACAAAACGCTAAACTCTAACGCTTTGCTAAAATAAAAGATAACGCAATAAAAGAAACTATAAGAATGGTTTAAGGCAATTTATTTCACAAAACACAACAATATATATCAATGACAAAAGACTGTTGCCATATCGTAGAACAGAACTAAAACAAAACAGAGCAACTAAGAATGCAAATTACAATAGAAGTTCGAAGATCTTAATCGGGTTCGAAGAAGTAGATCGGGCTCTAACATGATACAGTTCTCACTACGCCACAAAAGGAATGTAACTCTCTCACACCGAGCGAGGCGGTGCCGGGCGGTCAAAAAATTCCCTCTTAACAGCGACGAAGGCCGGTCTGAGGCGTTTGGCTCCTTGTGATGGTAAGTGACGTTCTGAGATCGATTAGGAGATAAGCGCGATAGGGGATCCAATTATCCTTGCCCATAGACAGCCCATTTCCGTGCGCTTTAAGGGAGGGTTATAACAGGACGTGGGGTAAATGACCACACAGGTTGGGAGAGTTCAATTCATGTCGTATCATCCCAAACAGCTCCGTTTTTAAAGGGGCTAGAAGAAAAAAGTCGCCTCGGAATTAACGAGTTAAAGCGTAATGTTTTGAAAACTAATGGGGGTACCCATAACCCGTGCGACTAACGGAGGGTTAAAAAAGTTAAAATTTTTAAAATGTTTAAAATATTCTATTTTCGATTAATATTATCCGAATCTATAAGCATAAAAATATGCTAAAATTATCACGAAATTTCATTAAAAAGCAGATCTATACTATTGCATTATGCTGCTTTTTGGTGCCCGCTGGGCTTTGGAGAACAATATTCACACTGACAGCCCGTCATACATCGAGGCTCTGAGGAGTGCCAGCCTAGATCTGCTTTCGTACTTATCGCCAAGAAGAACTTTTATATGGCCGGTGATGTGGTGGGGCTCGACTGGGTGAAAGAGCATGTCGGCGGGCGACCCAGGCAACGAGCTCGCGGATCGCAATGCAAAATCAGCTACTCTTGAGGGAGAAGAATTAAGTATTCCGACTCCCCATTTTTATATTAAAATGAAAATTTGCAAAGAACTCATCAGAAACTGGCAGTGCAGATGGGACAATTATGATTCGGAATCTGGGAGAGAGGTCAGGAGTTACGTGCCCTGTGCGGATAAGAGATTTTTAATTTATAGAAATATTTTAATCTTCTTCTTAACGTCGCACGGTCCATTCCACTTTTATCTCCATAGGTTTAAAACGCTCAATTCTCCATTATGCCTTTGTGGGCGACTCGGTGATGCAGACCATTACATATTCTTCAACTGCCCTTTAACTAAAGAATATCACCTAAAAGAACCTGTAGTTCAACACCGCGTCGCCTGGTTTAAAAATCTACAAGAAAACAGGGAGTGTCTGTCACGTCTGGAAATGTTTCTTTAGATTTTGTGAGGCCTTGTACAATCGTCTGAACTAGAGCTGAGGCAGCCTTACTTTTACTCAATTTGGTTTCTAGTCTTCTGCAAATAGTGTTATCGGCTGTGGCGCGGTCAATTTTTACCTTTTCACATGTTTTCTCGATTTCCCATTGGGAAGGGAGTATCAGTGTAAATGTTTTTGAATGTTTTAATATTTTTAATTATGGCTGTTCTTCTTTAATTCTTTTTCTTTTGTGCTTGTATATACTATTGAATGCTGCTTGTGTTTAACCATTGTGTTGACCACTGCCTTTGTGTTCTTTATAATTTTTTTCTCCCATGCAATTATATTTTCTGTTAATTTTCTTTTGTCATAATACTTTAATGTTTTTCCCTTTTTTTCCTTGTTGTGTGTGTCTTGGTTTCTGTGTATTACTTGCCCTTGTAGCCTTTTTCGTTTATAATTTGATTATGGTTATTTCTTTGAAATTTTTTGCCACCCCTCTTTTGGGTGTAGTATGCATATATCTCATGATATTTGTGTCCCGTCCGGTCCGTGTAATGGCCTTACACCCTTCCGGGTAGGGTGGGTGGGAGTGGGTGTTAAAAATGGATGGAAAGGATCCGACTCGTGAAAGGTTTTACGCCCTTCCAGGTAGGTTGGGTCTTGGTGGGTTTTAATAATAGGTGGAAATGAGGATTTTAAGAAGTTAATTTTCAAAATAAAATGTAGTTTATGTAGTTAATTTGATAAGACAAATTCAATGAGTAAACCACTTGGCAATTATTCTTATACGGGAATAATTTGAAACCACAGCACAAATTCGAAACTTCTAAGCCGAAAAGATTATTTAGTAACTTTATTATTTAAAGTCACTTTACTTAAGTACATTGTAACGCAATTATAAATTATACTAGAAAACCACCCGTCATCGTATGACGGGTGCAAATTGCCTCTTCAGATTCCCCGTCAAATTTAAATTAATCAAAGCAAAGCAATTCTCTGCTTGTCAAACAGCGCCAAAAATTATTATCAAATTATATCATCACGATTGCAATAAATAATCAGATGCATCTTGGCGTTCAAACTACATCACGCGCATGATGTACCACTGATGTGATTTACAACTTTCTATTAAAAAACGGAAATTAATTTGAAATATACGATTAATATAATTTAAAATTTCTCGGGAACTATTGATCGTAGCGAGATAAATTTTGTATCAATCGATAGAAAATATTATTTCGCTATTTTAGAGCTATTAAATTTGAAATTAGAACGACAATTACTTTTTTAAATTTAAAATTACTGAAATATAGGTGCTCTAACAATGAAACAATGCTGTTTGACGTCTCGCAGTGCTATAGCGCGAATTTTATTGTTGGTAACGTCAGAGCGTTACCGGATCAGTGAGAGACAGATCTGAGCTATTATATTAGTAATTATAATTTATTATTATTTAGTCACATTGTATCAGCTTTCTTTTTAAATCATGAAACATTTGTTACTCTTTGAAGTCTTATGATGTGTCTTTCGCTTTTCTATTGATGCCATTTGTTTAATGGTATATTTTTGAACCACTTTTAACACGAAAACATCTTATACCTTTTTCATTTAAGGGCTAATTTTATCTAAACATACTATACTTGAAAGAGTTAGAATGCTTGATTTTATTCAGCGTTAATTCAAATTTACACTTCTTAAGTTAAGGTTAATTCATATTTTTAATTTTAATAAATTGACGTACTTAAAAAAATATAGTCTCCCTCCTTCTTTTGCTCGGTCTATAATATTTGCCAATCCTCCGGCATCCACGATTCCAGCTGTGCAAATCATCAGGACAGTAACAAACATCAAAATTATTTGAAAAACATCTGTCCATAAAACAGCTTTCAAACCTCCCTGTTGAATAAATAAACAATATTAGGCATCTGTTATCAACATTTTCTATTCTGTAACATATAAGTATTTTGTTTTTCCAAGGGGAGAGCACATCTTGAGAAATTCAGTTTGTGATGATACTTGGTATGTTAATAGTATATTCAGGATGTTTACCTTCACATAGTATATGAAAGCGCACTAGCTAGCCAATTCCGAGAAAAAAGCCTTATAACTTTCGGCACAGCTTATATACTGGTAAGTTATCACCCATGCTCCTTTGCGAAGCAGCATGTGTGGTAGCGTGCTAACCTACTACCCGCGTGGTCAGTATTCGGTCCTACGTCCTTTTTGTTTCTTCATAATGATTTTGGAAATCAATAATTTCAAACTAAATTAGCAATTCAAAAATATTTTAGTCAAAGTATTAATCATTTGTATGCATAAAATAACTGTTCATATGATACTTGAAACATAGTTAAAATTTAATTTTTATACCTTAAAATAAGTATAAATACAACTTTAATGGGGGTAAATAATGAATATAATTTCTATTATCATTAAAATGACAATAATTTTTTTAAATTATTGTATTAAAATAGTTAGAAAATTTTCACTCTAACTTAGCATAACCGATTTTGACCTGAGAAAAGAGAGCAGATGTTGATCTATTGAATACATACACAGATAGTACGAGATTTGATGTTTTTTTTCTTCCCAACAGATCTCTTAAACAAAAGTTACTTTCATGAACAGTCATTATTTATTAATTTTTCAATATGCCACAACATTTTTTATTACCAATGTTTTTTCCTTAATAATCATTCTGGTTCTTGTATGTAAATAAAAACCAATAAAAGTTGAAAAAATTTCAAAAATTGCCAAATGGAAATATCTGTACGAAATTCTGTCATGAAGAGACTAATTATAGCTTTTATTTATCAGAATTAACACATTCACTGCCCCCATACAAACATAAAGCCATTTCTAAACCGTCCGAGATTTTTATTTAAAATTACAGTAAAGCACCGATTATACGTTTCTCATTTATACGTCGTTTACGTTCATACGTCGTTTCAACACAATCCCGATTCATTCGTATTTATTGTAATGATAAATTTGCTTCGTTTATACCTCGCAAAACTTTGGCTATACGTAGTTTTCCCCAGTTCTAAAGTGTGAAAATTTCCTCTTTTATAGTACACGAATTGTGATAACGCTATCATGACTGCGAAATTATTCACGGTTGATAACTTAACAGGAAAAAATTATCTGGTGGTAATTTTAGCGATGATGAAGAAAATATACCACCTTCATTTAAAGACGCAATTGACTGCATTGAAAAACATCGAATTTATTTCTTTTGTCAGAAGAATAGTGAAAGAAAACATTCAAAGAATTTATTCGATTCATAGTATTGTTCTTAATATTCACGGCATGTCAGACAACGATTAAAGATTATTTTAATTAAACGCCCAACTGCATGCACATAAATCGAAAAAGGTAAGAGTAATTAGTACTCAAGATATGCAATAAATTCACTTTTATGATAAATTTTTAATTTTGACATCTAATTATTGATTACCATATTATGTAGTATTATTATAGTACTACCTTAAAAAACTTTAAAATCAATACTTTTAGATGAATTTACATTAGTAGCATTAAATTTATTATAATCAAAGTTGTTTACTAAAATTTCGATTATAACTATTTTCATTTATACGTCGTTTTACGTCAACCTCTTGAAAGACGAATAAATGATCCTCTACTGTATGTGGAAAGATACTCGTGTCCCACGGGTGATGCTCGCGGCACAGAATGAAAAAAATTTGATACCCACCAGTGCGGCTCATGGCAGCGAGCGTTTTAAAGTTGCATTTATAATTATTAAACTGTTTTAAAATTAAAATGCAACTATTATTAAAGTATCATACTGACTAAAAGTTATTTTATGATTAAAATTGATAAATATTTTACTAAAAATACTTTTAAATTGTGTATTTAATTTGAAATTATTAATTTGAAAAATTATTTTGAAAGTAAAAATTAGAGAAGAATGGAGGATTGAACCCTGACGACTCAGCTGGTACTACCCTACCGCCAGGAGAAAAGCCCTGAGCAGGGTTGCCTCAAATAGACGAGTCGAAGAAAGGAGGGATACAGATATAAAATAAATCGCAACATTTGGCAATCTAAGCGCACATCCGTTAGGCGAGGAATTCGCTTTCGAACAAAATGCAAAGAGAAATCAGACTTCCGCCGGTTCTATCTACGCCAAAGAAATAAATCCCTTTCCTTCACCCTCAAAATGCAGTGGAATATTCCGTTTCCATAACGACTGTCACAAGCATGTCTGGTGTCTGGGGTTTTTCTCTTGGTGGTAAAACAAGCTAGTAAGCGTCCACCTATGCCTATGCCGCATTGGCGTGCCAAAAGTTTGAATATTTTCTCCGAATTGGCTGCCTATTGTGCTTTCCTATAATAATGAATGAACACCCTAAAAATATATACTATTAATATACCATGTCTCATTCCGAACTGAGTTAACCAAGTCGTGCCCTACCCTTGTTAGATTTATTCGCTTTGAAACTTCAAAAATTAAAACTTGTGCAAAATATAATCTTTGGCAACCATTTGTGAATTACATCAACAGTGCATTACGGCAGTAGCTGAAAATAAAATTCACAAAAATCATGTAAGTAAGTGAATTGTAATTTGTGTCCTATTTAAAGCATTTTCATGATAAATGACTTATGCAGATTTTAAAACTCATTGATATGTTATTTACTATATCCCTTTAAGACCGGACGTATTTTTCATCCTTAAATTTAATTTATTTTTTTAGTTTATAGGTAGTGTTGGATCCTACTGGTACTATAAAAAATAATTTTAAAATCTTAGCATGCCCCTCAAACGCAGGAGCGCATCCGTACAATCGTGCGTGTTAGGCTTTTTCTTTGTCAACGTGAATCTGTACAATCATTACAGTTAGGCATTATCTATGTAAGCTTCACCTAATTTATTTTTCATAGTTTAGTTTTCATTCAATATTAATTACTCACAAAAACAAATGTTTAAGCATCGTAATAAACAATTTATAATTTATAAGAAAAAAGATATTTGAAAATAAGAAAATTACAATTTTAATGACTATTTTTTAAATAAAAATTTTTGAAACAAACCTTAGTTGTTGATAAACATAAATATACCTCACATTTCTCACACCGAGTTTTAGAAGTGTTTTCTTCTGAAATAAGGGATACTCCTGTATTTTTAAAAGGCAAATGAAACTTCGATTATGCAATATCTGGTTGTTCGCTTTCCATTCTTTTTTGCACAATAGAAATTGCAGCGCTTTCACGAAATGTCGGATCCGACAGGAGATCCCTTCAATCTCCTGCTTCTTTAGAAAATCTTCCCGTATTTTCTCCGACAAAAAAATTCCAAAAAACAGACAAAACGTCATTGCTTCCTTTTAATCGGGCAGAAAAGCAGCGGTTCCAGGATCCACAATGCCCACCAAATTCCAGATTTGAAGCATAGCTTTAAGGAAGTGCGGTGCTATCCCCCATGTAGCTCTGTTTTTTACTTTCTCGTATACGAAGTATACAAAGAGAGAGTATTGTAATCGTCAAAAAATTCGAACTCGAGATTTTGACGAATCTCCACCTTTTAGACCTCTCTGAGTCTGAAAAACACAAGTTTAGAATTATATCAGTCTGTGTGTCTGTGAACACGATAACTCGAAAACTATTAGAGCTACGAAGATGATAAAATTTGTTATGTGGCCTTTAAACAATTTTTAGGTTTCTATCAAATTTTGGACAAAATCCGTCAAAGGGAAGTCTGTCTATCTGTATGTCCGAGGACATGTGAACACTATATCTCAAAAACTTGAATAGCTAGATGGATAAAATTTGGTACACAGATTTATCGTCATGTATGTAGGTTCGTATAAAATTTTGGGCCAAATCCGTCAAACGTATGACTGTATGTCGGTCTATATAATCGCATACTTGTATCTCATAAGCCCTTTGGCTTAGATAAATAAAACTTGATATCAGGAATGCTAACATTAATTATAGATCTGTGCCCAATTTTCATCTCAATCACTTAAAAAACAGGTGTTCAAATTGCATATTTAGTTCAAAATGCACATTACGACTGTGTTGGCGAGCGTTTCGCTTATTTTACTTAAGTTAGTATGATTGGCGTTTGACTTTGGAGGTCTGGAAATTGCATCGAGCCGCAGAACAAAACTTCATTCTGACATTCTCCAGATGGATGCCTGTGATTAACCGGAGGTATGGTGAAATCTTGTGTGATATCTATAGTAAGATTTCGTACTCAAAAACGTTAAATAAAGTTGTGGTACCTCAACGCGCGTAAAATTGCGAACATACGCAATTGTTTTGCAAAATATTAAGTTTTTGGGAATTCATAAATTTTATATGTTTCATTGTAAATCCCCATTCATAATTTTTTTTCAAAATAACTAGGCCTTTGGTAAATATCCCAAAAAGTTTTACCTATCAACTTGGTATTTATTCACCCCACATTTCTGGTCGTATGCGAGAAAGTTTCGGGGAGGCCACTCCCGCTGGTTCTTCTAGTGATTACTTCCTTTTTCGGCAACTGAAGGAGTACAAAATCAAAAGCAAAATTCTTTTCAGACGATAAAGTCAATACAGTTGCAGAGAAGTGGCCAAATGAACAAGAACATGCTATACTTAGCCATGATATACAAGGTTGTCCTGCTGTAAGATAAATTGCTCGATCGATTTAGTCATATCTGGAAAAGTGATATGTTTGTATTCCCCTTGCATCGTATTTAAGTTTTATGCCAGTTGTTAACAACTTCATAGGCTATGTGAACACCTATAAAACTGAAAATTATTTTAAATCTTTTCTGATATTATTCATTATGGTTTCAAAGTTATTTAAACTGTTTTTATCATTAATAATTTCATCTTATTTTATCATGGTGTTGCTTAATTTTTTCTTAATAAATGTCATTCTCATGACTTGATTAACTTTCATTATGAAGCACGAACAACTTATTTAAAAATAGGCCATTTTTATTATCTTCTACTTACTATTCATTTTACTCTATGTGAAAACCTCACTTTCTTGTTGCCATTATGCTTTAACAAAGCTTTATAAAATTGAGCCATAAGCCCAGGAAGGTGTAAAACCGACTTATTTTGTTATTTATTTAAGAGTCTGAAGTTAAAATGTTAAATAATTTAAATGTTTGGCGAAGTCTCAAATAAACATTTCTCCTTTGCTATTAGAAGAATGATCCAAAAATACTTTAAAAAGAGTAAGAAATATTGAATGAAATAGTCAAGATGACATGAGTTTTAGAATATTATTAAAAAATCATAGAATTTACAAACAATTAAATTTAATATAGTTTTACAAAACATTAAAAATTTTATAAAAGCAAAATATTATAAGGCAATAATAATTCAAAGTTAAATAAAAGTTTAAAAATGAAAAAACAGTTATTTTCGGAAGGGGGATTCAAGACTGTTTCAGCAGTTATAAACTTATCATGGAAAGGTTTTTTTTAAAAAAAGATAATTTACCTTATAACCACGCATTTGCATTGTTCTATACATTCAGATAATGTAAATGGTTACATAGGTCAACACTGTTTTTTTGCCAATGATATTCCAGTGATTTTAGGGTAAATTCACGATGCCGATTTCAAATCAGGCATTATTTTTGTCAGATTGGCTCCAGTGGAAATGATACTGTGAAGTGAAAATTATATTTCAATAGTAATATGTACGCACCTGTGCAATAGTAATATGTACAAACTTTTTCCACGTTTTATTTCTCATTAATTCGCATTTTCCCGCTATATAACGACATGAAAAAAAAAATTTGACTTTTTTTGGCCCACCCTATTGCAGACACTTGAAATTTCGACATTATGCATTATTTTAATAACAAGAACCAATTCGGCAGAAGTAAAATTAGTTTTAAAAAATCAGCAGCCTCAAGATATCATAAAACTGTTAAAATTTCCTTTTCAAAAGAAAAAAATTTTTTGTTCCTCAGTGTTATTATCCACTGATAAATGTCAAACATCATGTTATTCAAATGTAAGTCTGAATATATGGATAAGACAAAGTAACCCTACAAGAATGTTGTTATCATTATGAACTATCTTTTTGGGAAACGAAATATGTAACTTACGAATGCACAATAAATTGAACAAATCGTCCCAAACACTAAGATTGAAGGTTCTATCACTAAATCAGTTACAGCACTTAAAGCTAAAACCGGAGAATACAGAACTGTACTCATCCACAACACCTAGAAAAATAAAGCGGACATAAGAAGAAAATGCGTGCTAAGATGACAGGAAAGCAAATTATTCGGTAAAATCCCATAGCTTACCATTTGGATGATGAACATAGTGGAAATGAAGTATCTTGTAGGCCTATCAAATCGCATTTCTAAGTACTGAAATAAAAATTTATTGATTTATATCAAATAAATTGACAAATTTGACATGATATTGCAAGAACTCAAACGTCTATAATTCTTCTGTGATATTAAGAAATTTCAGTAGTTGATCAAAGTCTCAAGAACACTATATGGTACGTTTCCTATTTTGCTCTGTAGCATAGCGCTAAGAATCCATTATGCATTTTGGTCCAATTCCTATTCACTGATTGGAACACAATTTCAGTAGTTGATCAATAAGTCTTAGGTACACAATATGGTACATTTCCTATTTTGCTTTGTAGCATAGCGCTGAAAATCCATTATGCGTTTTGGTCCAATTCCTGTTCACTGATTGGGTTAAAATTTCAGTAGTGGATCAAAAAGTCTTAGGTACTCAATATGGTACGTTTTCTGTTTAGCTTTGTAGCATAGCACAGAGAATCCATTATGCATTTTGGTCCAATTCCTATCGAAATTTGATACACACATACAATTTTATAAATAAAACCGTATAATAAATTCCATTTATATAGCTCGCTTTGTATTTTATTTATCGTGTTCACATGCTCAGCAATCGACAAACCGACATTTACATAAAACGGGAAAATATAATATGCACTTAGGATTTTGGTGTAAAGACCGCATATCAAATGTCAACCTTCTAGTTTGTCGCGTTTTCCTTTCTCGTATGCGAAGTATACAAAGAGAATGTATTGTAATCGTCAAAAAATTTGAACTCGAGATTTTGACGAATTTCTCTGTTTTAGACCTCACTGAGTCCGAAAAACACAATTTTGGAATTATGTCTGTCTGTGAACACAATAACTTGAAAACTATTAGAGCTACAAAGATGAAATTTGGTACGTGATCTTGACACATGAAGGTTTCTATCAATTTTTAGACAAAATCCCTCAATGGGAAGTCTCTCTGTCTGTCTGTCCGCGTTCATGTGAACACAATAACTCAAAAACTTGAATAGCTAGATAGATAAAATTTGGTAAACAATTTTATCATCAGGAATGTAGGTCCTTATCAAATTTTAGGCCAAATCCGTCATAGGGTTGGCTGTCTGTTGGTTTGTATAAATCGCATACTTCTGAAGACGATATTTTCTAAACGAAATGACTAAATAAATGAAATTTCGTATGTAGTCTTGAAACCCTAATTGTAGATTTAGCTCCAAGTTTCCTTAGGACCCCTCAGGGGCGCATCTTCTTTAGGTGTGACGGGCTTCACGACCCCGAGGTACTGTCTGATCTCCTTTCTAGTTTTAGCCTTCCTTTTTGAGTTTCTGCTTTTTTCTTCCTTCCCTCGAGGGTAGGCAAGGGAGCTCTCCATGAGAAGCAGTTGCCGCTCTATTTGCTTCTTGTTTCTCATGGACAGCGAATTACTCCCACGTGTTGGCCGTGCGTGGCGACCCATTAGACGGGAGGTACATTTCGGTCCCCGGTGTATCAATCGGCTGGTATCCCAGTCGCATGGCTGGTCTGCTCAAGGGGACCAAGCGAAGGGGTCACTCTTTGGGCTTGGCGTTAAGGGTGGTCACTGTCCCCGGGGGTGACCCTGAGCGTATAGGTTCCGACTAGCACCAAGGTAAGCGCCGAGGCTGGGAATACCCAGAGCCGGTGGCTGCCTTCCCTTGTTGGGCTCCGTGGTGGGAGGTGCCGTCGGGCCTGAACCATATGCCATATCATATGGGTAAAAAAAAATCTGGTCCCTTCAGTGGGCAACGAATAGATTCATCTTTTAAGCGAAAGAGTTTTCCGACGTTTTTTGTCATTTCACGAATTTCTACTAAAAATAAAACTTTTCATGGTGTATCGCCTTTCTTAGTTGAAAAGGCAATCACAGGTAGCGTAGGCGAGGTAAAAGCAACTAAAAAACTTCGGTCAGGTGACCTTCTAGTCGAAGTGGAATCCCCGAAGCAAGCCAAAGAGATATCAAATTTGAAATCATTGTCCACAATTCCCGTTACAGTCAAACCCCATGCCACATTGAACTCATCCAAGGGAGTTATTTCCTGCGGCGAGTTACTCAATGAATCAGAAGAAAAGATTACTGAAGAACTAAAAAGTCAAGGAGTGATCCATGTGCGTCGTATTACGATACGGAGAGATGGCCAACACCTCAATACCAAGCATCTGATACTAACTTTAGACTCCAACAAATTACCTGAAAAGATTAAGGCAGGATATATGCGCCTTTCTGTTAGGACATATATACCAAATCCACTCCGCTGTTTCAAGTGCCAACGTTTCGGACATTCGAAAACTTCTTGCCGCGGGACACTTACTTGCGCCCGTTGTGCAGAAGTCGGGCATGAAAGAACTGATTGCACCCGTACACAGAAGTGTGTTAACTGCAAGGGGGAACACACTTCGTTTTCTCGGAACTGCTCTGCCTGAAAACAGGAGAAAGAAATTATATCCACAAAAATAAAAAGGCAGATTTCATATCAGGAAGCAAGAAAACTAATAAAATCTCAGACACCTACACCCGGAAATAGTTACGTTTCTGTAGCAAAAAAATCATTTTCTGCACCATCCGTCCAAAAAAGTCCCGATATCTCTATCTGTAGTTCTAAACCACCTGATTCTATTGCAAGAGCATCTCCTCCAGTAACCAACTTTCCAATTTCTTCCTCTCCATCTGTTGCTCCGGTCGGTGAAGAAGCGTTGACTTCGCCTGACTTCACTGATTTTAAACTCGTTTCAAACAAAAAGAAGCTGAAAAGGGACTCTCTAACTAAAACAAATAATAGCATTGCCAAAGCTGAAAAGATTTCAAAATTTTACACCTCCTCTCGCCGTGAAGTTCTTAACACCGTTCCAACAAAGGATGACACCTGCACACATAAGTCTGCATTAAAACCTTTTGAAACCAAGAAATCCACTTCTGTCGACACTCAACTTTTACCTATGGCTGTTCTCCCTCCATTAGAAAAAACAGTTTTGCAATCTCGGGAATCTGATGCGGATGCCGAGATGAGCTCCTCCTCTTTATCAGAAGAGGATGCCTTGGAATATGACATGTCGGAGGATCTGGAAGACTCACCTGCAGTTAACAGTCCTCCACCCTCTTCGAAACCACAAAAAGGAGACAAATACAAAAACAGGTAGCATTATTGCTTCTGTTTTGCACATTGTTTGCCTTTTTTTTTAAAAAAATATTTTAAAAACAAACGACCTACGCTGAATTGTTTTCTTTAAACTAACTTGTTTAGTTCTTTAATATTTTAAACATTTTCTCTGTATAGATTTCATCCTTGGAATTTTATTTGGTCTTTGCCCCCCATGTGATATTTTAGACACATTTTACATCTGCTACATTTTAAAACTTGCATTTTTTCTCTTTTCATCGTTCATCTATCCAATTTTGGCAACATGATTTTATCTTTTCATATGCAACTATGAATTTCAAATTTATTTTAGAATTTTATCTACCTCTTTTAATATAACACCATATATTTTATCACCGTGATCCTGCCTATCTACCATAAGTTTGGCGCAGTTTAGCCAAAAATGGCTCTTGCGCCATTAAACCCCAACCAACTAACTAACTAACTAACCCACCTTAGGAAATACTGCACGTTTTCTGGCGCGTGATGTATTTTTTTCCCTACACGTGTTAGTCGTATGCGAGCAAGTTTCGGGCAGGACAGTCCAGCTGGTTAATTTGTCATGTTCAGAGGTAGAACGACGTAATGCAGAAACTAATTTTTTCGGATTGGGAGATGTGCAAAAATTGAGATTCGTCTAAATCTCGAAATCGAATTTCTTAAAGATTATAATACTTTGTTTTTGTATATAGTTCGCATATCAGAAAATGAAAGAACTGAGAGAACGTTTTCTTCAAGACAACAATCGATGAAAGAGGTTTGTATGAACTGAAAGTTGAAACAAACTTACATGTAAAAATAATGGAAATAACATCTGGTACTGTTTTTCTTTAAAAAAATTTTTAACTGCTTTCATTAGTTTCGATGAAAGTGCTAAGTTTCCAAGAGTGTATTTTTAAAAAATCCTTCGATAGAATTGTTATGCATGAAAATAGAGCTATAAAAATCGCAGCTATTTTTTATAGCTGCTACAGGATTGAGCTGATTGGTGTATACACCTGTTCGAGTTATAATAAGAAACAAAGCGAAAAAACCCATTTAATTTTCATTTGAAAAGATATAAATATTAAAAATAAACTTTAACGATTATTGCCGTTTTAATTACAAGTTTGCACTAAGAATACAACATTATTTCTGTTCTATTTATTAAAACTGATTCCACTGTAAGGATTGTATTAATATTAATTACGTTCGTACGTATTTTTCAAACTGGAGACACGTCAATATCAAGGGAAAGGAGAAAGGAAAAAAAATTATTAATAAGTGACTTCGGATCAATGAATTTAAAATCGGTTAATCCGATTTATTGGAGTAAAAGAGGTCTAAATTTCAAAAAGCACAATTTTATTAATGACGTATTAAAATTATTTGGGCACAATTTTGCAAAATGAGAAAAAACTCTAAAACATTCATTTTTAGCTGTTTTTTCAAAATGTTACTGATGTGAACCAGTGGGAGTATTCTCCTCTCGATTTTCTAGTATACTTACACAGTATAGAACATCGCCTCATAACCTGTGCCTGTAACCATAATAGTCCAGTCGAATTGTACTTTGACAAAGGAAAAATACGTAATAACAATTTTATTGCTTTAAGGCGACCAGGGACCCTCAAAATCAGTTTTTTAAAATTTTCAACTAATCAATTTGAAATTTTATAGGTATTAATAAGAGCACTATATAAGACAACACACAAAATTTCACTCCAATATATTTATTTATTGGAGAGTTATGAGCATACATGCAATTTTTAATAACAATTAATGTCCTTTATGGTATATGTTCCAGGGGCTTCAATTTTTGTTCAAATTCCATGATATTTTATATAAGTACAAAGAAATATATGGAGAAGAATTTTTGGCATTCATAATGAATTCATTTTGTTATTAAAATTTAAATCTTTTGTTCCATATCAAATATAGGGCATTTTATGTGCATTAATTTTGAAATTTTTTTCAAAAACATGAAAATTAATCCCAATCGCAATTTTTGTTTGAAAAGGGTTAGAGTAATTCCAATTAAAAAAAATTAGAATGATTTCGAGTAATTTTGGAGTGCGTGGAACATTTATCAAAAAGACCATTAATTATTATTAAAAATTACATTTATACCCATAACTGAAAAACAAATAAATACAATACACTGAAAGTTTGCGTGTTGTCTTATAAAGTGCTCTTATTAATGCCTGAAAAAGTGAATAGTTGAAAAATTAAAAATATGATTTTGAAGGTCTCGGATCGCCTTAAGTTGCTGCCACACAAAACTTGGCACTATATTTTGTAACCAGACATCGAACAGAATAAGGGGATGAGTGGGAGGGAATTCGAAACATCGGTATTTGCGTTTAAATAATTGCCACTAATCTGAAGGGGAATTTTATATTAGATAGTTATAGGTATTAAAAAACCCTATAAAATGAGCCATCGAACGTTAAGATAGCTTAATTAGATAAAGAGTAAATTATGATCGAACGTAAATTTAAAAAAAATTCAATTGGAGTGAAATAATTGCTTCAGTACGTATTGTATAGGATGGAATATCTGGTAGAAATTTCAGATCGATGCCTTTATTATTTTTTGAAAAATTCAACGTCTTCGAAAAAAAACAGGGTCGTCAAAAAATGCCTATAAGTACTTTTCTATCAAGTCGAATTCGCGGTGAGTCAGCACATCCTATTCTTTAAGTTTTATTCTGCGATTTCAAATGGCATCTACATTATCGTTTTTAAATAGATGTGGCGAAAATAAATTTGAGGTTAACGTTTTAGTTCAATTATTATGCTTGAATGCGGTCTTCGTTATGATTGAATTCGTGCAGGACTAATAATTTTCACAAAATAATATCTTCAGAATTCATTTTAGGGGCCGTTCAAATATTACGTAAGCATGCTTTTGGTATTTTTTGACCCCCCTCCCCCCTTGTCAGCAAAAATAAGCAAATCGCAAACCCCCCTCTTATAATTACGTAAGCATACTGCAACCCCCCCCCACGTTCTTTTTTTTACAAAACGTATAACAGTAATAATCTAATTTAAAAAATTTTAGGACTTAATTCAAATAAAAAACTAACTCGGCTTAAAATGGAAAAAAATGTAAGTTTAATTTACTTACAATTTCAAGTTTAAGCTTACAAAAATCAAGTTTAATTTTCTTTTGCCAAATTTAACTTTTTTTTCAAATTTAATTTTTTTAAAATTAAATTATTTGTGCAAGTTACAAGAGATTTTTGGAAATAAAGTGATTTTAATGTCTTACGTAAGCATCACTCATACTCCCCCTCCCCCCTTGTCAGCAAAAATAAGCAAATCGCAAACCCCCTCCCCCCCTTGGGTGCTTACGTAATATTTGAACGGCCCCTTAAGTGCTTCTATTTAAAAACCGAAGATATGGATGTCATTTGAAATCATTGAACAATGCTTTGAGAATAGCATTTGCTTCCACACCATATATTCGGATTGATTGAAAAGTACTTAAAGGCATTTTTTGACGATCCTGGGTTTTTTTTGAAAAGGTTGAATTTTTCAAAAAATAATAAAGGTATCGATCTGAAATTTTTGCCGGATATTTCATCTTATAAAATGCCACTGCAGTAGAATTGCAAATATTTTTCTGAAATTGAAGAAATATTAAATATATTTTTGTAAATTTACGTTCTTTTTTAATTTACTCCTGACTTATTTAAGCTATTTTAACGTTCAACGGCCCATTTTATAGGTTCTTTAAATACCTGTAACTTTTCAATTTAAACTTTTCCTCTCAAATTAATAGCCTTTTATTTAAACACAAAAAAAAATCGATGTTCCTAATTTCCCTTCCGGATTTCCCTTTCGAATCCCCCTCCCCCTTTATCCTATTCAATGTCCAGGAACAAAATATAATGCCATGTTTTGTATGGCCGACCAACAACTTACATTACTAAAATAGCTGACAATTCGACTGTAATAATATGGCTACTGAAAGGTTGAATGGGTATGAAAACTTCACCTTTATAAAGGATGACAAAATAAAAGAAGGAATAATAGAGATCGGCTATTTTCAGTGCCTAGGATTCAGAAATGAATAGAAAATATTTCATCCAGTGTTGATGCCTGTTGTTACATAGAGCTTGAGAAATTATAAAATGAAAATAAAAGTAAACAAACAAACACTGAAAACGCAGAAATACCTGAAACTCTTGACCTTATTTACACTGAAAAAGGACAAATAATTTAAAAATAAGAAAAGTGACTGAAGTGACTGAAAATAAAAAAATAATAAAAATATATAAAAATATTTATAATAATACTAATCATAATTGAAAAATAATTAAATAAGACAAAAGGAAAAAAAACTATAATTGTTCACACAAAAAACACATAAACCATGATAATAATAATAAATATAAAGAAATAATAAATGCTGTTATACAATTCTTTATCATATATCCACAAACCGGGTGGATTAATTAAAAATATACATACAGGATGTATACAAATAAAGTGACACATTTCAAGAATTAATTTAGAAAAAACTAAAAATGTTGGAACTACGGTTTATTTTTTAAATAAGAGCGCATCTCAAAAGGTTTTTTTCAGATAGGTAACGCGGCGTTAGGCCGTTCTAAATTTGTAACAGCGAAAACATTCCGTACGCAATGGCTACCGATTGGCAGAAGCCGATGCGCATTCTCTAGTTTTCCTTTTCAGTTTTTTTTTTTTTTGAATATCATGAAAACTCTTCCGTTTTCACACTACATGTGAACTAACAAATAAAAAAACGTAAAATTTCCTACAAGTACATGCTTTTATTTCTCTTCCAGTTTTAATATTTTCTCAGATAATGGCTCTAAACAAATTTTTGATTTCCAGTAATTTAGGAGCCCCTAGACCACACCGAAATGGCACGTTACCTATCTGAAAAAAAATTTTGAGATGCGCTTTCATTAAAAAAAATCGTAGTTCCAACATTTTCAATTTTTTAAAACAATTTTTGAAATTTGTCACTTCATTTGTGTACACCCTGTATTTGTGGACGTCAGTGACGAATCCAGGATTCGGGTCTGAGGGGGGCTGAGGTCATAAAAATTTTGTATCGTTGTGACGAATGTCAAACCTCATGGCTTATATAAACCAAAACACTTTAACTTTACAGGCTTTCTTCTCCTGACAGTAAGAATAATAAAGAAAACTACAATACTTTCGATAATTTAATAAAAAATACAATGAAATAGCTGACCAAAAAATGTTTTCGACCGCGCCAACGTTACAAGTGCAAGTGGAATGACTAAAAAAGTAGGAAAACTTTCGAGCCTGTCAAGTCAAAAAGCAACGTTGTCACGATTTTATTACTATTCTTTTAAAATGAAAATTAAGATAAAGCAGTTGTAGTGATTTTAAATTAAATAAAAAATTTTGGTTTAGCTCTGGGGGGCTGCAGCCCAGCCCTTCCCCTGAATTCGCCACTGGTGGACGTTATTTAGTTAATTGTCGCAGTTCTGGGGTCTGAGTAAAAAACTCTCTAAAAGAGTTCTGCACTTCGGAGGAACATGAATACTTAACCAGTATAGAGTGTTTTATGTTAAGTTTTGTAGCATAGTGATGAAAATAGGGTATTCATTTCAAACACTTTTCCTTTGGACAATTGCGTCCATAATTTGATACAGATTTGCAATTTTGGTGTCAGGATCCTATACTGAATTTCATTTATGCCACTAATTAAGTTTTAAATTATCGTGTTCACGTATTCACTAACAAACAATACTTTTACGTATACACGAATATACAAGCGAAATTAGCACAGATCTTCAAGTCTTGTAAAGCCATATGCCAAATTTCACCTATCTAGCTCATCACGCTTTGTGTCATTGTGTTCATGTGAACACAAAAAAGACTTTCTGTAGACGGATTTCGTCCAAAATATGAAAAATCCAGGCAAGTTTGGGGTAAAGATATGATAAAATTTTATTCGTCTAACTTATTGAGTTATTGTGCTCGCAAACAGACAGACATCCAAAAATGTTTTTTTGAGTTCAAAGGGTAGAAACTTTTAAAGATCTAAGTGACCTACTAATCGTGAGATACATTATTGCATCACAAGCATTTTATTGTGCGACAATCAGATAAATAATAATTGCTATGAGCTTCATCTGAAAATATAAGGCATGAAAATAAATGTGATAACTTACTTACCTCGTACACTGTACATACACCACATTGAAAATAAACGGGTAGGAAGATATATGCTGCTATTATCATACCGAGCGACATCCCGAGACCCATTGTCCAAATCTGTATGCCGTACTTATAACTCTCGGCAGGTACGCCTATTATAATCAGAGGAGATACCAGTGTTGCAGTTCCAGACATGATCACTAGAAGCAGAGACATATTTTTTCCAGCCATGAAGTATTCTCGCATTTTTACCGTTCCTTGACTGAAAGATTTAAATTTGAATCCTATTGCTGTAGAAATTAAGAGTGTAAGGACAATAATTAGATAATCCAGGACACCTAAGTAATACTTAGCAGCCATAATCAGAAGAGTCTAGTTTCGGCTCTAGACATCCAAACTGTTTTGATCAAGATAGTTGTATTCCTAAAAAAATTATTCTATTATTTCTATTATGCTATGATTCATTTTTCTTCATTATTGCTCCATAAATTTCGATTAAAACTATAATTGAGGATCATAATTGATATTTATGAGATTACATCAGCTCTTTTAACCATTAAAGGACGCTGTAATTAGGTTTATTATTTATGCCTACATTCTGCAAATGAAAATCCGAGGCTTTGGAGATTTAACGATGTTTAACAAGATAACACAATAACATGAGAAACATATAGAAAAAAAGGATGCAGTTAGTACTAAAACCAAAAACTCTGTTAGATCAGGCAGTGTGTTTTATCCTCAGTATTATTTATTGCATTTATTGAAAAAAATACATTTGCATGTTTACTGGAAAAAGAATTTGCGCATAATTTCATTTTTTAGAGTTGCATAAATTCAAGGTAACAAGGTTACCAAAAGAAAATAATTGGATGAAAATAGTTGATGGATAATCATGCAATCGTAAATTAATGCTCTTCTTACGGATTTCTGATTAACGACCGAAAATTGTATCGAAGTTTGTATAGCTGGTCTTAAAAAAGTAAACAAGTTGCAATGTGTGTCGCAACAAGCTATTTATAATAAATAATTAATTTTGGAAATTAGAAATATTTCTACAATTTTTAGTAAAACAGCTGTAACGTAAAAAATAAGTAAATAATAATATATTTTTCTACAAAATAACTGCGCTCAATTTACAGTATGAATTTTAATTTTCCTGCAACTTTGAACGGAAATAACATTAGAATCTTTCCATATAGTATTACAAACTTTCTTTTATCCAAAAGAACGTGGAAAAGTAAAGGGAGAGATGAATGCAAATAGAGCCAGTACAAATTTCCAACATTTTAACCTTCTTCCCCAAAAGTGACATAATTTTTCATTAATTTTTTTAAAAGTGTTTAGGAAGCAAAAAGGTAAGCAACGTAAATAACGTAGTGAGACATACGTTAATTTTTAATCCAAGTTTTGTTAGGTATTTGCTGTATTTACAATGACATATTCAAGGATTATCAATGCCCAGAAGTGAAGAACCTTGAAGTTAAGAACTCCGCGCGATCCGATGTATTGTGAGTTACACATAGCACATGGGCACATAAATTTTTATTGAATTAAAAATTGTACTTCCTGCTTCGCTTGCGAATAGTTTGAAAAGGTAAATATCTGCATGTTTTTTGTTTCTTTATGTGGATCATAGTAATATTCTGAATCATTTGAAATTATATCGGATACTTTCTCCATGCAAATTTAGAGGATTTTTAAATTAGGTCGCAGAACCCTGAATTCACACATTTTTTTTACATAGGCCTTGAGTTCCGACTCATAGATTTGATTTGGTGCTAATAGTATGGCCCAACAGCAATCTTTAGCTACACTCGTGTCCAAATGTTAAGCATAATATTTGGCAATTAATGGCAATTTATTAATGCAAAATATTTGGAGTTAATATGGAAACAATTAATTGCTCACAATTAGTTTCGGAGAATCGTGGAACATACAATCACCGGAACTCACATTTTACAGTGAAGTTTCCGTCACCAGAGCATTTAGGGAATTGATATATTGTCACTATTCCGTACGTTTCGTATAATGTGTTTGAAAACACTTTATGTTATAATACAAGTGATGCGAAAAGTAAAACTGAGTGAAGTGAAAAAGAAAGGGATAAAATTTTCGTCAATAGGTCTCGCTGCGCTAATAACTGAAATGAATTTTGCTGATTCATTTATTACTGAAGCAAGATTGAATAGTTCATTTGCGTTTTTTTTTTCGTTTAACTTAAAACGCTGTCGAAATTCAGTTCTGAACGTGAAGTCTTTTATCGTTCAGAATACCGTTTTTATGTACGATAGTGCACCACCTCACACTGCTTTTTCTTCTTTTCACAGAGCACCTCAATTGTGTTACATTCTAGTGGAATTTTGCTCCGTTTCGAGAGATAGAACCGGCTCTAGGGTCTTCTGAATAGGCGAATTTCAATTTTAACAACGCTGTAGTTCCTGCACTATAGGTTTAGTTTATTTTAGCTTTATTGACTTCCCGTTCCGAAACAATAGGAAGTCTATTTTGAGACGGACCCTAATTTTGAACAGTGGCCAGAGAATAAGGACGATAAGTTAGCTCTGCATTATATTTTTTAATCCTTGCATATTAAGTGTTATTTTCTTTTCATAGCACATTATTTATTAGCACTAATCTTAATTTAATATTTTCAAGATATAATAAGTTATTTGAAATGTTTATTGCTTAATTTATTTTTAAAAATATTTTTTTGATAAGTTTAAAAGCTTTTTTTGAAATATTGGACTTACATATTTAACAATTCATACTTTCTAGCGGTTTCTTAAAACAGTATTATATGTTAAATTTAGAGAATTCAATAAACAAGAGAGGCAGTGATACAATGCATAAAATATCATACTTGAGTTCATGCATTGTATGTTGGTGCAAATTTCAGAATCAAAAAATATTTTTGGCTTCAATTGTGCTTAAAGAAATTAAGAGTCCAATCTAGTCAACGGTTTCTTTCATTGGCTCAAATGACCCAGTTTTATATGCTGACTTTTTTCTAATTTAAAGTGTATTTCCTAAAAGTTAATGACACTGTTTGTTCTGAAGATAAATAAACTAAAAAAATTCTACTACTTGTTTTTCATTACTTTTCCAACACTGTGCATTGAAAAATATTCAGGTACTCCATTTTCGGCGATTCTCCCCTATTATAGATTTTCTAAACCGGTGAAATATCCTCTATTTTTTGAAGGTTAAAAATATCTCTGTTCCCTTAAAATTTTGACAAAAGAATATTTCAGAATCATTAGAATGATTTTCATTATCAAGTGGACGTGCATTTTAAATCTTTACAGCATGCTTCCAAAAAGATAATAATGGATTTCTCGGGGGGGGGAGCCTTAAATAATTACGGGATGAATAATATTTTAGAAAGGATAAAAGAGTTGCAAATCTAGTACTTGGTCTTTTTCCCCCTTTGATTTAATATAATATACACATCATCTTTATGAGGTTTTTCTTCTAAGGAGTTTTTTTTAAATTAGTGAAATACAGCCTTACAACTTTTTTATTTGAACATTTATCATTTTTTTTCCTTTTGCTGAATATTGAACAGCTAATCCTTTAGAAATTTTTTGAACGCTTATTTTCTTGTAACATTAGCAGCTCTATTTATTCAATACGTGTTTCTATACAGAAATACAGATTTTTTTTTTATTAATGATCAAATTTGAAATCAATTTTAAGTTATATTATCTGAATGATTTAGGAAAGATGAATTCAATATCAAGAAAGCAAACTAAATTAGAAAAAAATAACACATTCGTTTTTCAAATATTTTCCTAAAATTTTTGAAGTTGAAAATTTTTTCTCTCGACTGATTTTTACTGAAACAGTAGCAATTGATACGTTATAGACCTTTTAATTTTCATATTCATATCTGAAACATTTTTATTTTGCAGTAGAAAACTATTGTTTTGCATTTTGGTCCTTTATAACTGTTTTTCTCTTTGAGTTCTTTATGACATCTGCACAACAAATACATTAAAAAAATACCTATCGTAAAATTTTCCTTATTACATTTTCAGAGCTTAATGCTTTCACGATTTTGTTTTGACATCCATATTTTTGACAAAAAATATGTCTTCTACTTTTTAGTGCAGCAATAAAAGCTTACTTTTCAAAATTCTTTCATTTTCATTATGTTTTACTTTTCAGTCTTTAATATATTTCATTACCGTATTTGTTAAGTAATTTATTCTCAGATTTACCACCAGATGGCGCCTCTGATGTAAAATCAAAATTTATTCAAAATCAATCGACTAAATGATGATTAAGTTCTGAAAATAATAAAATAGGATATTATCATTCTAGCACAGAACTGTGGAAAATTTTAGTGGATCAGAAAGTAAGTGAAAAGATGGTCACAAAATTCCATCTCTAAACATGAAACAAATGAACTAATAACAAAATTCCATCTCTAAACATGAAACAAATGAACTAACAACAAAATTCCATCACTAAAGATGACACAAATGATCTAACAAAATTCCATCTCTAAACATGAAACAAATGAACTAACAACAAAATTCCATCTCTAAATATGAAACAAATGAACTAAAAACAAAATTCCATCTCTAAATATGAAATATATGAACTAGCAACAAAATTCCATCTCAAACATGAAACAAATGAACTAACATAAAAGCGTGTAAAATGTCCCATACAATTATGCTTTCGATGTTTTGTCATAGTGCATTTTACATGTTTTATACATGCTTGTTGTTTTATTTAATATTTTATTTGTTTAACTAACATTTCATTAACTTCAAACTATAATGAAAATCTAGAGATATGTAATATACTAAAATTACAATTCTTCATATTAAGTTGATAATATGATTACAACCGTTCTTCTTGTGTCTGTTAAGGCAAAATAATTATACAATAAAAAGAATACAATAAAAATGATGCAATAAAAGCAGAAAGATTTGCATGAAAGTTATGCTAAATATCATTAAAAATACGAATTTTAGCATTTTTACGGTGATTCATGGTCAAATTACAGACACAGATTTCAAACCTTTTTATAAATTTATTTGTTACTTTACTAAATGCACTGCTTTTCGATATTAAACTAGATTTATTTTATGTATAGAAAAAACATTTCAGGAGGGGAGAAAATCAATTTAAATTAATTAGTGGGAAAATCAATGCTCTATTTCTAATGAAAAAAGGAGCAATCAATAATACTAGATATCAAACATTGAAGATTATCAAAATTAAGGCAATTTTTTATAGTTTTGTTCTGTATAGTTCTACATCTGTCGCACATCTCTATATTGTTTTAAGAAAAATTGATTTAGACAAGCTTAGTAGTTCTTTTCTCGGGCAATTATTTTGTGTTTCTTGAAACTCTTTCTGTACTTAAGCATTCTGGTCTTCCAACCTTTAAAATGACTGGAGTTTGGACTAATAAGGATAAATTTTTGATTTTGAGTTTGTATTATTTCAGAGAATTTTCATAATAATACAAGAGACAGTTTCAAGGTAATTCCCTGATGGGTTTAAGATTTCATTCTGAAAAGATGTATTTAGAATATTTTTTTCACTGCTTTTTCTTAACTCAAGTCTTTCTGACATGAATACTTCATTCCATTCATTGAGTCATGAAGATGTGAATGTAGTAACTGGTGAGAAACCACGTTGTGATTTCAGGTTCAGAGAACATGTGGTTGTGTCGAAGTCAAAGTTGTAAATGTAGTCAACAGTTTCAATAAATTCGCTGATGGATATAAAGTTACATTCTAAAAAGTTTTTTTCGAACACTCTTTCATACATATTTTGACTCAAGTCATGTACATGGAGATTTATTGATGACACAACAAGGTGCGATGTGTTTCACAAATGAAAAGTTGTCACTCAGTCAGTTCCTTTCATAAAATGGTGGGCTTTCTAAAGCGAAATTATCTATATCTTCCTTTTGATGCTCTGTGTTTTCATCATTCTTCGTCCAGAGCTTTACCACGGGACTCAGATATTTTGAATCAGGTGGGATTTCTGCAATGTTACGACATGGAAGAAAGATTTTCATTTAAATAAACTTGAGTATGTCATATAAGGCGAGTAAGTTATTATCAAAATATTTTACTAATAGCCTGCTACTGCCTAATATATTACACTATCATTTACATTTTTTTTGTAGTTTTACACCTCAAAACTAGTTTAAAGATGCGATACACAGGCTGTCCACGCTACTGATTATGTACCATCAGAGACAGGCACACGAATTAGAAAATATTTTAAATGAAGTAAAGATTATTTTTATGCTGTTTTAGTCAATAAGTTTATTAATGAAGAACTACCAAATCTAAATTTTTGATTAGCCCCTTGATCCTATTAGTTATGTTTAGGAAAACCATCTTAATACACATCCATCTCAAAACATTAAAATAAAAACAATAAAATAACTATTTTATGACTGAAACTGTCCAAGTAATAATTGCTTAAAGCAAATGGGGTTGGGGAGTGTACGAATCTATTTCAGGTAACAGTTACAAGCTTTTGAATATGTAAATGTTTGGAACAAATCAAAGATGTCATTGCAATTTTTTTACTTGTCTAAAATCTCAACAGATAAGCATAAAATCAATGTACAGTATTTTCTCCAAAATAATCGGAAAACAACGCTTATTTTTCTATAAACCACATGACGAAAAAAAACTCTTATATCAATATAAAATGAATATTTCTAAAATTACGTTTATAATCAACAACTTGAAATAAAAATCGTAATATTTTCTCGAAGCGCTTTCTCCCTTCAGATATAAAACTGAGGTAAAACCGCGAAACAAATTTTTCTAGCACAACCTTAATTGTGTAACAGATTTACATGCCATTAGAATGCCATTTTTAAATCTCTCTTTTCTTTTATTCTCTTTCATAAGCAATTTTTAAAGAAACCCCAAGACAATTTTTTAAAAGATTAAAATTTAGCCATTGTGGGACCACTCAGAACGATCTTTGTATCCAAATATATAATTTCTAAATAAGATGGTTACGCACTCACAGGGAAATATGTGGCTAAAGATATTTGTGTGCTGGCGTGCCATGATTCTGAAACATCATTCTTGAAAAAATCCTATGGCAGAACAGACTCCGTAAAAAATGAGAATATTGTCTATATAAACTAAAAAAATTAGAATATGGTCTATGTAAACTAAAAAAAAAATGAGAATATGATCTATATAAACTAAAAAATATGAGAATATGGTCTATATAAACAAAGCCGCATGTTAAGTAGAAGTTTAAGCATTATCGAAGAAGAAAGGCCAAATTAAAGTACTCTTTCATATTCTGCGCAAAACATTAAAGATGAACACCAGATGAACCTTTTTCGAAGTACTATATTACCTCCTCAAGTCGTCATTGAAACGTTTAGAACTTAATAGCACATTATTTGAATTGATGTGTCGCCTAAAAAGTTTTCTATAGGTGGCGGTTGAAATTTCCGAAATGATATTCATAGTTTGATAACTTGTTCAGTTTTAGTTAAAAAAGTGTGATATTTTCTTGTTTAAATGGTTGGTGTATCGAGATTGTTTTACTAAATATAATTAATAGGACCTTGGAGCTGTTTGAAAATTTGGATTTCGTATTCTTTACAGCATTGCATTTATTGACTCAAGTATCATAATTTTTTTCATTTAAAGCATTTTTTGATAAAAACTATATGCTATATCTAACGGTTTAGAGATTAGCTACTGTCAACGATTGGAGTGGATAGCCTGTACATTAACCCTCAAACACGCGCCTCGAGCCTGTGAGGCCCGGCGTCTGCAAGAATTTATTACCGAAAATTAACCCCTGAACGAAAAAAACTTCACATTCACACTAGCTGCATTCAAGGTCTTTTACTTGCTGACCACAGGTATTTCAAGAATTTCCCCATATTTGTTATCTCAGAAAACAGACGTTTAGGCATCCGAAGCCCGATGCGCGCTCGTATTTCTGTGTATGATTACCAAATACAACAGATAGATCGAGACAATTTATTCGCCACTCGAACTAAAAATATGAGATGTAAAGCCTTTAGCTCAAAATCAGCTAATTAAGAATCGATTAAGGAAGAAAATAAAGAAATTGTTGCCGTTGAATTAGTTAGAGATCATATGTCGAATTCTGAAAAGAATTAGACAATGAATGGAATATTTGTGAGTCCATCGATTATTTAGAAAATGATGGAGTTAAAAAATGGTGTAGTAAAGGGTAAGATAGGTGGAATTAACAAAATGGTGTAAAATAGAACGTCGCAAAAATGAGAACTTTTTATAAAAAGCTCTCTATACAGCTGCCCGAAAACTTTGGTGAAGCAAAAGTTGTTTACCGGTTCAAAAGTCTTGGAAATGCTTATCTATGAGACAGATGATGCATTAATACTTATATCCAGGAGAATTCAGGTAATTTTGGTAGGGAAAGCCAGCATTTTCATAAATACCTTGGACACACCAGCATTCATCAATTTTCTTCTATTTAATGCGCTCCCTAGAAGAAATTTATCTGAAAATTATTTTATTAATATTTAATATTCTTACACTAGTGCAAAAAATTTTCCCTTTTAAAGTAAATGTAATTTCCTGCGCGTTTTGTTGAAAAAACAGGACCACGGACCTGCGAGGCCCGATGCGCGTCCTCGCGGGTTAACCTTCATCGAAACACATTAAGACAAATTAATAAAATGTTCATCTTCAAAACACAGACGACAGAACTTCATTTAAGAGAAAGTTTTAAAACTTAAAATACAATAAGCTAAACGAAGTGGCCATCTGCATCAAATGTTAGGAAAAAGTAAGGCAAAAGAAAATTAGTACATGGATAATTTTATTTAGGAACATTGCTTAACAAGACATGTGAGGAATAAATGCCAACATTTCGTGACTTCAAGAGATGTCAATATAGCCCCAATATTTTAACTTAGACGTCTATTAAATTTTTTGTAAAATTACATGCAGCCGGACTTCATTTAGTAAGACCATTTTGCATTTGGTTTCTGAAAACAATAGATATAAATGTTAAGATGGTATGGTATTACAGTTCTGAGATTATGGAGCACCTTTTCTTAATTTAATAATCCTTTTTACGTACTATGACGAAGCAAGAAACATACCATGATATAAAGTTAATATTGTTGTTTAAATGAAAGTAAGACTGGTACATCACTAATATTATTAGCAAGTCGAAATAGATAACGATAAAGCTTTTTTTAAGTATTTTCCTGTTAATCAATAAAATCCCTATTAGCACAACATGCCGTACAATATTCATATATCTTCTATATTATGCGGCATTCAGAATATAATGGCGATATTGTGGAGATATCGTAAAATATCATGTGCTTAGAGAGATAACAAGGGCAATAAATTAATGAATGTAGAATATACCAAAAGAAACACATAAAAAATAATATATAATCCCATTTTTAAAAGATTCAATCATAGGAGATTCAACAAAATATCGAGTCCGGCAATTTTTTAACCCTTTCAAGGGAGTATTTATCACGAAAGAGCTCTGCCGCTGCTCGATATTGGTCACCAACCCTGAAAAGGATTGCATAGCAAACCTCCCAAGTTTGCTATGGTAACCTTTCTCGCTTCGGTCGTGGTAATGAGGACACTCCGCAGCCTAGCAAAAATTAATTGTGTTTGTGCCCAATAGATTTGCTTCTCTCTGATGCTTTAACTTAAATCAAAAAGAGAAAAAAAATTTGGCCGTGAGGATGATTTTCCCCCACAATTTTGAAAGCATTCAGAAGACAAATTGAACAATCAGTATTGAAACCAACACAGAAAATAATATAAATGGAAAAAAGATAAGATTTGTAGGGTAAGTAACAGTGGAACCTAGTTTAACGATCACCTCATATAACGAATAATTCGCATAACGAGCAACATTTTACATAACGAGTGACGAGAAGAGGAAAACCCAGATTTTGCGCTTTCCACTGTCATATCCACGGAGCTTTTATTTTGATTTAATTCTTAGCAAACAAGGTGTCTAGTGATGGTTTCTTATCAAACATGGCGTCTAGGGGGATCAACGTTGCTCTCAGATAATAGTAGAAATATCATTTCCACCTCATTTTTCTGCCTCAAAATAATCGAAAATATATGGGAAAGGGTTACCAAGAGAACCCTGACATCTGCTTGGAAGAATCTGTGGTCGGAGAATATTGTCGAATTGAGGAGTCTTAGACACTACCATGGGAGCCTATTGTCAACGAGATTGTGTCTTTCGCGAAGGTGGATAGCAATTATATGGCTGAGCTTGTGAAAGAACATAACCAAGAACTGACCAGCAAAGAGCTTATGGAGTAGCATTGTGTTTCATAGCAAGAAGTTATAAAGGAGAGTTTCTCAGAGGAGGAAGAAGAATAATAAAGGAACAATCTTCAAGCGCAATAAGAAAAATTCCAAAAGCATGGGAAACTATTGCATCGTATATTTAGAAGCATAAACCTAATCAGGCAGGAACGACGTGAGCTACAAATTTATTTTATGATAATGCTGTGTCGAATTTTTGTCAAATTTTGAAGATTCGGTAAAAAAAAATGTTTCTAGACAGCTTCCTACTAAAAAATTAATTATTTAACATAACCCATATAAAAACTCAACTACTCTATTAAAAAGCTTAGAAAAATGTCTAAATGAAGCATTGAACTTATTTCTTCAAATCATAGTTTGTATCATAAATAATAAACTTATTATTATTTCCATTTTTAATTTTTGATGTTATTTATTTACTAGCAGAGTACCCGGCGTTGTCCGGTCTTTTTCAGGTCAAAATCTTTTGTAAGACTGTAAAATGAATTATTATTTATAAATAAAACATGTTTATTAATGTTATTTTATTGCGAGAATAATTTTTTTATGAAAAGATCCATAAATTAATAGTATAGAGGGACGAGACACAAGTTTGTATGTAGTGCTGCTGAAGAATCCATTCAATTTTAGGAACCATTTTTTATTAGGCTACGTTCCACAGCACAGAACATTAAAGTTACAAGACACAAGACAAGACAGAGAACAACACACAGACTAGAATGACAGAGAGGCATCATGGGAAAAAGGTGGCTCCAGTAGCGACACCTACCATAGAAAGGAGAAGGCAGTTGATTGTAACCGCTACAATAGTACAAAAATTTATTTCATTTATCCTGTATCATAGTTTGCAATATTACATTTATTTCTTGCATTATTAGCCAATTTTGGAGGGCATCTTATTATTTTAGGAATCCTGACCATAAAACTTTCATGCTAATTGGTTCACTTTCTCAATATATTTCAATGACTGACCTCCACTTAACCCAGAAGAGTGCGATATACGGCCCATTTCGCAATATAGTATTCTATTTTTGTTGTTACTGAACAATGTTGGAGTCATTTTTAAAATAACATTTTAACAATAAACGTGTCTAAATCAACTAAGGAAACTTCGCCAAAATTGCTCCAGCCGTTCTAAATATACATTTTCCCATATCTTATCGGTAGCTTTCATCCTAAAGTATTGATTCAAAGAGATTTAAGTTCGATATGTTGAAACCTGCGAGTTATGCTTCATTTCGACCAATCCATTTTATTTGCGTGTATTTAAGAGACATTGCCCCAACCTAACCTGAAGAACTGCCTTATGGCTTAATTACTCCCAATAGTGCTTCATGTCGGTTAGAAGGGAATATGCGTACCAAAGTTTCAACAAAATCGCTCCAGCAGTACCGAATTTCGTGTCACTCGTCCTGTGCCTTTGCTCCACCCTACTTGAAGTATTGAGTAAGTATTTGTGCTAAAGTTCTTTTATTTGGCTTGTGAGGAACATATATATAATGTTTCATCAAATTGCCCAAGCAGTTACACATTTCACGAGAATCGCTTATTCCCCACCTGTATTTAAACGACTTTTTCCTACCCTAACCTCATAGATTAGATTAGGATTTATTAAGCCCTACAGTATTTTTAGTTGGCTAATTAGAAGTATATGTACCAAAATTTATCAAAATATCCTTAGCCGTATCCAACAGTATGTCAATCGGCCCAAGGGTTTACATGTATTTTGAGGATTTTGCCCCAACCTACTCTGAGGAATTGGATTAGCATTTATTTACCCCTAAAGTTCTTTGAGTCAGCCTGAGAAGAACATATGTACCCTGTGTCATCAAAATTTCCCTATGTGTATCATTTTTCATGTCAATCAAGCCCTTTTATTAAAGGTATTTAAACGACTTAACGCCACCCTACTCTAAAGGAAGAGAGTTAGAGTTTATTTACCTATAGAGTATTTTTAATCAGGCTCTGAGAAACATATGTAAAAATATCTTCAAAATCGTCGTAGCCATATCCAATAGCATATTAATCGGTCCTGCTATTTAAGTATATTTTGACAATTTTGCTCCACCCTTCTCTGAAGAAATAGATTACCGCTTATTTGCGCAAAATATAATTTTATTCAGTCTAACAGGAATATTTCTATCCACTGTTATTAAAATAGCCCCAGTTATACTAAGTTTTATGCCAATTTACTCATTT
This sequence comes from Araneus ventricosus, assembly GCA_013235015.1. Lineage (NCBI taxonomy): Eukaryota > Metazoa > Arthropoda > Arachnida > Araneae > Araneidae > Araneus > Araneus ventricosus. The sequence goes on from BGPR01002977.1 coordinate 46,732, forward strand.
ACTAAATGTATTAAAATGACTCTGCCCACACTATCCTGACGGATTCAATTAGCGTTTATTTACCCCTATAGTACTTTTAGTTGCCTAATTAGAATTATGTGCACCAAATTTCATAAAAATCGCCCAAGCCACTCAAATCGGCAAGCGCGTCAATCGGCCTATTTTTTATATATGTATTTTGGAGACATTGACCCTCGCTACACAGAGGGATTGGGTTATTTCTTATTTACCCCTACAGTAATTCAAGTCGGCTAATGAGAAACCTGTGTACCAAGTTTCATCAAATTAGTGCAGCCATTCGGAAGTGATGCTGGAACAAACACATATATATATACATATATACGTTGAGTTTTATATATAGTTATTTGAGTTTTAATGGTTTAAAAATTATATAACATTTTCATCATATACACCTATTAAACCATCATTTAAAATTAAATATAATAAACAATATAACCTAATATTATTCACACAATGAAATACAAAAAGCCAATAAGATTAAAAACTATTACTATGAAAAACACAATCCAGATATGGAATTCCAACAATCAAATGCCAATCGACCTTAGGAATCGATTATGTCACATTATTTCGAAATTTATAGGCACCAACCTTCTGTTAGGGCCAATTGTTGGAAAAAGACAACAAATATAGGAGTTGGACAACAAATATTGAGTTTTATATATATAGATATATTTATTTTTTGGAAATCGTATCCGTATTCCATGTTGGTTGATTCTGCATTAAAAGAAAAGATGAAGATGATTCAAACTTCTTAATAATCTTATCTGTAATTTTCTTTGTATAAACGCTATAAATAAATTTATTGAGTGTTTTTTTAGGCATCGAACGCATTATCGGATTTTATGTTAACCTATATGGGAAAAAGTTTTCATATAACGAACGTTTCGCATTAAGAGTAAGCTTCTGGAACGAATGATGTTCGTTAAGCGAGGTTCCACTCTATAATAGAAAAAGGGAAATTTTCTTAATAGTTTTAATCAAGAAAGCAACATAGGGTAAAAAGGACAGTTATTACGCCTTTAATGCATTATTTATGCCATCAATTTATGGAATAAAATAGGGAAAATAGTTCAAACAAGCTGTGATTCACTGTGGCTTTTCCTAAATTATTCTAGTTTAATCTTCAAAGGGTTCCATTTTGCAATATATTGAGAACAACTTTTTCCATGTTAAAGTAAAATTTGAGTGGACTATTTTAGGAGTTGGTTAAATTCATATAAGTAACCTAAATGAATACTTATTATCAATCGCTAAATCCTCACATTTTCGTTTTCCTTAAATTAATTTAGCAATTTTATTTTTGAGTCGGTATATTTAGTTTCCGTCTTATTACCAACTATGTACCATATGTTTTCAATAGTTTTTTGTTCAATTGGAGATACCAAATAATTACATTTCGTTTCTTCATTTTAAAAGAACTTTAATTTTAAGCTGAGTTTCAACTTGATACAACATAATTCCAGGATTATGCCACCAAATGGGAATATTGCTGTCGTTGAATATTTGCAGAAAGGAGAATTTTCGCTGCCGGTTCTATTTCGTAGCGTGAACATCTTTCAATTTGTTTGCACAGTAATCCAATGACGTTAGTTATTTTATCTCTGAATGCGATTCTTCATTTAATTTTTGGAAATTTTTAAATGATCCCAATGAGCGTGTTAATTCACTCACGGTTACTGAGTCCGGTTACTACCTAAGGAGAAATTGAAGGAACACTCTGCGGCGTTTTTCAGACCAGGCACCCAGGCACAAAAAAAAGAAGAAAATGATACTTTGAATTATGGTAATAAAATCCACGATGTGAAGGAGCTTCTTTTGTTGCCGTAGTAATACAAGGAAGAGAAAAAGGATTGTTAGATTCGTGCCGGAGACAAAAGGAAGAGAAGAGTTAAACTGCTGGCCGAAGGGGTCAGATAACACGGGAGTGGACGAACGAAACCCGAAAGATGCTGCTGTGAAAAACTGTTTTATTAAGCTTGAAATATTATAAGTACTTAGGTTTGAAAATATTATTATCCCGAGGAACGCCGGGTATATCAACTAGTATAATATAAAGCAGAAAATACATGTATCTGTCTGTCATTCACAAGAACTCTTTCTAAACGATGAATGGTAGCGACACGAAATTTACACAATTTGCACACGACATTCTAGGATGAATTTTTAGGTCAACTATACTATTTTCATCTTTCTAAATTAATTAATTTTATTAAATGTGATTAAAGAACGAAAATTAAGCTAGTTTTCGGCATTTTTCGCACCAAAATTATTTTTACACTATCTTAAAAACATAAAAAGGATCTTTTTAATGATGCTAATTCCATTGTGATAAAATGTTTTCTATAATTTTAATTACCATTTCAAAATTCATTTTAAACGCAATTGAATAACTGTTTTCTATTGTTATAAAATTAAATTCAAAACAATTTATTATTTCAAAGAATCCTTTGCATTGCTTTTTTGGACATTTAACTCCAAAAAATTCATTCATTTTACGTCCGGTTTTATGTCCGACTTGCTTAAACCACCTTCGAATTCTATCATCAGACACAGCTATTTGTCCATATAAAGCACCAATTTTACAAGCAGTTTGACTAGATTTTCTTCCTTTATTGAAATAAAGCACCATAATATGATTAGATTGTACTTTTCTGCTCTCCATTCTTTGTCCTGCGCTAAAGCAAGAATTGCATCGCAACTGAAGCTAGCAAGAAGAAAATCGAAATTTACATATCTGCTTCATTCAAAGTAACTCCTTAACAGAAGTGGTAAGACAACTAGAAGAAAATGCTCTTCGATTTGAAAAACTGCAGATATCTCTGGACGACCACCTTTCAGCATTTTTGCAGGGCACATAGCCCCTAAGTTCAACTTAATTGTCTATAACAGAAAAATAATATTTCTCCTAAATAAATACTTAATTTTATATTACACGATTAATTTTTTATTAATTTTACGAAAAATATTCTTTTTTCTTATACAAACTATTTATTTTATACTTTAAAAAATTAAATATCTTTCACGTGTATATCATTGATTAATTATTAGCTTTATTTGTAAACAAATATTATCCTGTTTCAAACTTTTTTCGTATCCAAATTGCTCCAATAAATACCAGATTAAAATTAGTTTTGAAAATTTCTATCTAAATTTTTATCTAATTAGTATTTTCAGTATGGATAGTCCTTTGGACGAAAAGAGATTAGCCTCAAACGGCATAATGGGAAAAGATCTAATTTATAGTGGCAAGTTTTCTAGTGTGAAACTTGGATAATGACAGGAGCGTAATGGCATTCGCCTTGTGGCCATTAAGTTAAATTGCAAACAATTTAAATTGAATAGGGTAATATCATAGTTAATTAGTGACGTTTAGCCACATTTCGCTGTATTCAATAGTGCCTAATGTGTGCCATGCATATGGGGATGGTGCATGTGCATACCGTAAGTATCTTTCTCCAAGTCTATGAAAAAGGAACAGACTTATAATCTAGCATAAATTAAGCTCTGAAATTATTTAGTTTCTGCTGAATCTATCTATAGTTGAATAGTATAGAATCTATAGATGAAATCTCGAAATTGGTACACACTCTTAAAATGGCGCCAAATCGGCCAAGCTAATATACAAGTATTACTTTCATTTATATTTGGCGACTTGGCGCTGGAAGCGTTTTAAGAACGTGTACCAACTTCTAGATTTCAATCGAATACATTATCTTAGGATAGCAAAGTTGTTCCGAAAGAAAACTAAATAATCTACCCTTGTAAGTTGTAAGAGAATGGCACCAAATAGCACCAGATGTATCTCAAAGATTTAAAAAATACGTTCTACGATATATTAATCGAATTTTCATAATTTTTAATAACTATAATTATTATTTAAACCTACCCGCTATCGGTGACCAGCTGTTGGTCCGTAATATTAATAGCCTGAGGTTATACTTGCAACTTCGGAAAATAAATTGGCGGTAATAGAGGCTCAGGAACTCTGTCATATTTTATCTTGCTCTATATCTCAAAACTGGAGGGTAGTGAGTGGTAGGCAACGAGTTATGACATATATCTAGGCTTCATAAACTTTCATATGAAATAAGAACTGCTGAAATCGTTCCACGACTGGTGGAGCAGGGAGATTCTGCCCATGCTTTTCATCATAGAGAATGTTCGATAAAGTAGGTTTTTTTTCTCCATTTTCCTCAAAAATGGAGGGTGGGGAGATAGAGGACCGTTCCTTTTTTTAAAGTTTAGTTTAAATTATATTAAAGTCAGTTTTGAAGGAACACGAAGGTTATTTTGGGACTGCCCTCGTAATTTTGAACCTCGGTCAGGTGACGAGGACGAAACCCGAGCTGGCAGCCCCTCTCCAAATTTCCGCACCATACCAACGGAAGGACGCTTGACCCCCTACGTAGGATTTAACGTGCAACAGGCACAATACACGACGCATCTTTAGAGGAATAGAGTTTCGAAGCGGAAACCCTCCGGCCCCAAAGCTTTGACCTTACCATTTGGTTACCGCTGTCTCTGGACGACCATTTATGACATATGTAGAAGTCCTAAGCTTTCTTTTTCACCATAGGAGATTGGGTAAAACTTAATTTTAGGGTGCACAGCCGTTCCTCCTCTCTTTGAATCGCCAACTTTTTGTCTCCAAGAGCAAGACGGTTTGTCGATGTGAGAACATTTGTTTTGGGTGAGCAGTGATCTTTTTATTGGTCTCTTGTGCACGTGATGCAAATTTTTAATCTTAAGAAAGATATCAGCGGATTAGCTTTCAGCAAAGCGGGAACCTAGTAGCTTCGCGTTTTCATTGAATGTTAGGAATCTGTGTTTTCTTAAAAATTCCAAAGAAAGTTCTTACCTCAAAACGTTCCCTCGTCAAAATATCAACAGTAGCGAAGAGTACGCTAGTCTAAACAAATGCAAAAAATGTCAAAAACAGGAGCAATATGCACGTCAGTCGAAACAAATCCACGATCAAAACTGTCAAAAATCAAACCGTTCAATTCCAAACAAAATAATTTTCAAATTCAATTAAATCAAAGATAGCACAGAGAAGACCTATTAAAACGAGGCGCCGATGCGTAAGACACCGATATAATGATCGCTGCGTGCACAAGACACGAATATAGACATCGCTTCGCACCCAAAGCAGATGTTCTCACATCGCTAAACCGTCTTCCTCTTGACGACAATGAAATGGATATCCAAAGTGTGGAGAAATTGCTGCGCACCCTAAACTGCAGATTAACCGGAGAATGAGCACTGAATTAATATTTTCTCTATTTCTCTCGAAAATGGATTACCGGCAACCATTGATGACATATGAGCATCAGTGGTCGCCATACATATCTAGACATCATAAGCTTCCATATGAAATGAAAATTATCGAAATCGGCCCAGTGGTAGGGGCTTGGAGTCTGGTCCTTTTGTCCATTTATTTTAATTATATATAAATGAGAATTTAAATGAGCATGCTGCATCAAAAATTTAAATTTTAATACTTTAGAAGTAAAAGAAAAGGATTATCCTAATTTGGCTTCTCCGTTTATTAGATATCAGCTATTATTACTCATGGCTCCATCTCCGTTTATATATTTAAACTAGCCGCCTTCAGCGACCAGCTGGTTCGCCCGTTTAAATTAGTTTTTATTTTTGAATTTGATATTAATTATAGTATTTCCGGTCGCAGTTTCAGCCACGATAACTCAGCAAAGATGAACAAAAAACTGAATATTTTATTGTATTTGACAGATAGTAAAATATTTAAAGACGTAAATTTTAAAATACCAGCGATACAGTTCTGAATGATGCATCGCAGGAACTTACAAACTGAGTTTCAAATAACTTTCACTCAATTCATCGATGCCTCATCGCTCGGTAGAATGATTACCGCTGAAAATTGTCTCGAAAGTCGAGCATGCTGGTCACCCGTGTGAACCAGTGGGTACAAAAAGTGAGGCGGCAAAAAAATCATAGACATCTAAAAGAGCCGGGAGTATAGGAGGCAGACAATGAAATTAAAAAACTATTTAGTTTTCCCGAACACTATTGCCTTTTTGAATTTCTAGTTTCAGGCTGTAATTTCTAGTTTCTAATATCAAATCTGATGAGTTATCACTTGAGGAAATTCAAGTTTGGCGGCAAGCCTAACCAAAATTTTAATAAAATATTACCTGTAATGCAATATACCAAAGTTTGAAAGCGTTTTCACGCCTCATAAATTTAAAATGGCAGGAAAAAAAAGAGATTAAATGCTTGAAGAAAGGATGAAAATCATTTTATGAGATGGTTTGAATTTTATTTGCAATAATAAATACATTGTTAAAATTCATGTTTTAAAACATTTTGAAACATGATAACTAAGTCTGTCGGAAAATGAAATGAACTTTGAAATTAGAGTGTTTCTACTAGCCAATTAATGCAATTGTGTAGTTTTGAATGTGCACACGTGCATTTTTCGAAAACATCGCATCATTTAGTCATTATTTTAAGAGAGTGGCGGCGTGCCAAGATTATGTAGATAAAAAAGATTATATTATAAAGATTCTCAAAATATACTGTATATTTTGAGAATCTTTATACATAAAAGGCAAATACCATGACTCACTCATCATGAAATCTCAGAAACCACTGGGACTTGAAATTTGACAGGTGGTTGCTTCTTGGGAGTAGGTGCTCACTAAGAAAGGATTTTTCGAAATTTTAATTAGAATTTAAATTATTTAATAATTACTTTAAATTTTAACGTTTTTCCGGAATAACTTCGGATCCTATTATCGCAAAAACACTATTTTTACATCATTTAAAGATTTAAAAAATTAGCTTTTTAATGACAGCGATCTTATTTCCATGCGACATTTTGTTCAGTTTTAATTAATAGCACATCTATGACCGATTTACAAACTTGAACAAAAGCAAATAAAAACCTTGGAAGAGTATTTTGTATTTGCCATTTATTTATCAAATTTACTCATAAAAGTTTCGTGAGGAACTCAAAAATTCCAAAATTGTTTCTACTTCGTACCTTTATGAAAGTATTCAACTGAAATAACTGGAAAAAATAGTGTCATTTTTTTATTTACTGATTAAGGATACAAATTATGAAATGATTTACCCGTCGACCTTTCTTTCCTCCTTAATTTAATGTATTGAAATCGTGACGATTTGCGACATAAAATTACGCCTAGACAACAAGTAAGAAGGAAAACTTCATTCAATAACTTCCTATGCAATATAGCACCACCAAGTTTCCATCGTCGTTGAGGACATTGTTAAAAAATGTTATACAGACTTTGGTGTAGTTACTAGACGATATCACTTTAATAATAAGAAAACTTATATGAAACGAGGTAATTATGTTTGCGTAGCATCATTTACCCTCCACGCCGTAATTTCAGTAGCTTTGTAAAATTTTACCCTATTTCATTCATCACAGAAACCTGCGTTTTTCTTTCTCCGAAGTTTATTTTTCAGAGTTTTTTTAAGTTCTCTTAGCCTTTCTAAGACCGTGGGCAGTATATCCTTAAATGGAATTTTTAAGATTGTCGCAAGTTCTCAACAAATTTTTCGATGACTAGATATTCCAATTTCTCATCTCAAACCCTAATGACACGTCTTGACTTGATAATTAATTATTAATTAATAAAATTAATTAAAAAATATTGTCATTCAATAAGCTAACTAAGTTTCTTTTCTTAAATTAATCTCAATAGCAATATTATTTTATTATACCACTACTAGAAAAAAAATGGCCGTTTAATGGGTTATACTAAGTTTGGAAAGGACATGTGTTGCAATCGTCCAGAAACTCGACATCGAAATTTTGATGTATCGCCTCGTTTTAAAACTTCCTGATTTCGAAGATCTTTCCTGATTTTTGATATTATGTATGATGAGAAGGTTACTAAACAGAGGAGGGGTTGACAAATAAAACTTGGTATGTAGTCATCACACGAAAATGTAGTCAGTCTTTGCCAAATCTTGAAGAAATTCCCCCAAAAGTAACTTTTTATCCGCATGTGCATGTGAACAAGATAACAAAGAAATGCGTCAAGTTGTATGGATGAAATTTGGCATGTGTTTGTGCACAGTTATTGTATAATTGTGGGAACATTTTCTCCAAATCTATTTTATAGTAGACTTTCTATTTGTTAATCTGTGGGTATGGTAACAATAATTTAAAATGCAGCAGGCAAGATGGATGAATTTTGGCTTGTGGTCTTAAAAAATGCCCCAATTTCAAATTTAGGACCCGATTGGTTTAGGTAAGATCTTTAAGAGCATATTGGATCCTCTTCACTATAGAATCAGACAAACGCAAAATGAGTCATGTTGAAATAAGTATACACGAAAATCGAAGGGAGTAAACCCCCATTGTTTGTTAATGTTGCAGATTTATTTTTAGACATTTACACTGTCGGGTGGGCGAAATACAAATGTTAACACGTTCGGGCGCAACTCATCTGCGGGATTTAAAGTTAAATGTTTGCTTAGGCTTAAGGGAAAGCTCAGAAAATTGAACTATTCGGTCATATAAAGTTATATTTGCGTTTCTTTAAGAAAGAAAAAAAAACCTTTTATATATTTCCTTGCAATTTCAACTAACAAAATGTCCAGGAATTGAGGAGCGAGATGACGTTTGTTTGACTGTAAGGTTCCTTAGCAATGTTAGCTGTTGTCGATGAGGGTCTGAAATAATTCGGCTGTTTTGGAACAGTATATTGGAAATACCGATCAATATAATTTTATTAGAGACTGGGACACAGGTATTCGAATTTTCGTAGGTATAATAAAAAGAAATATTGAGAAAAATTTGGAAAAACAAAAGTTCAAACGTAATCGGCCACAACTCTTCTACCAGATTAACATGCACCTCACGTACAACAGAAGAGTTCTAAAGAAAAAACCACGACACCTTAGTGTGAGTGGTTCGGATCCAGGAAGCTACTTTACCTTTATCACCACAGTATAACCCCGAACTCGGAGCCAGGACGGCTCCCTGTCGGTTGGGTGGGTATAAGTGGAACTTCATTAAAAAAGAAGAAAAAACTTTTCAATCTTTAAACTATTTTGAATTCAGAACAAAAATGAAAAAGAATTTCAACACTTGTAAACGTAATAAATAAAAAAAAACATATAAGAAATATTGAAAAATATCATAATGATTTGAAGAGATGTTCCTCATTCTTGTAAAGGAAATCTAAAGATTTCGAATCGTAGCCCGACAGAGAGAATTCAAAATTACTCTTTGTCATCATAGTTGTATAAAATCTGTTGTAGGTTTTTTAGGTGATACGGACTCGTTAAGCATATATCACATGGACAGACAGAACGCTGCCCCCATGTCCTCGTGCCTGATGCCATTACGGTAACCGAACCGGTTGGATGGACATGGAACAGAACGACGCCCCATGCCCCCGTGCCTGATGCCATTACGGTGAACGAACCGGTTGGATGGACATGGGACAGAACGACGCCCCATGCCCCCGTGCTTGATGCCATAACAACAACTTTACAGGTTGGGTGGACATGGGAGCGTATCGTGGAAAGTTTCCGTGGACACGATGGTAATGCCACTCGCCAAAAAATGTTTGTAGCACGTGACCGGTCAGACAAGATGACGGAAATCGTGAACTGTATTCAATCGGCTTAAAAATGTTCACGATATTGACGGAAAATTGTCCGCAGCGAAAATTCAAACCAATCGAGTGTGACTTTGACGGTGACGTAGTTCGCCAAATATGCCACGATCGGCGCCAAAAGTAAAAACACATAGCAATCAGCTCATCCGACATTTGAATGTCTGAACACAAGATGGAATCTCCAGGATTAGTAAATCAATTTATGAAAATGATATTTTATGCAATACTGGAATTTGGAAGTATAGAAGGAGCTACTTTTTAAAAATAAACTATTCATAATTTTGATGTGATTTTTTTTGAATGATGAAATATAATCAGGGCAGGGTTTTTTTATGGATAGAATTTTTTATACGTTTTAATTAGACATTGCATTTAAAATTATCATTATTTTCTGGATAATATTAATTGAAAAATTTTGAAATTGCCTGAGAAATATCTACCCTTGTAGTAATATGTAACAAAATAATTGGATTTAATTCCAATTTCTGATATAGAATACAGAAAATTATACATTGAAAAATTCTAAACTGTAATAACAGGAAGAAAAACAAACTGTTCTCAAGTAGTATAAATTATAATGCCCCTTTACGTCAAAGCAGCTCACGAAATAAGTTTTTTATTGAACATTCTATTTTTTTGTTGTTGTTTTAACTGGCACTAACTTTCCTAACCCATTCCATTAACTAACATTCTTTTTTGTTGTACTAACTGATATGCTTGGGATTGCTGAGGATGAAAATGCTTTAATGTCTTGCTATTTTTTAAAGGAAAAAAATTACTTCCAAAAAAATATGAGGCTGAAAATCTTTTCACTGCTTGAATAGTTCTTATTTCAAAATATGTTATAGGATATCAATTAAAACAAACAATTTTATAGGACTTTAAACTGAGAGTATCTGCATGAATTAAAATTTGATTATTTACAAAATTTTAGTTAAATGTTATGAGTATCAACTCAGAGGCAAATTGGTTTATATTATCTAAAATTTTTCGTCAAATGGAAATTTTAATTGATTATCCATCCTTTGTTCAAAAACTACAACAGCAATTGATAGTGTGCGTTAAAGCGATGGACAATTTAAAAAAATATCACAAATAAACTATTTAATAAATTATCACGCAACATATGCTTCATAGTATTTCTGATCAAATTGAGTAGGTTGGATTAAACCTATATATTGTTTTGTGTTGCAGGGAAAATGTAATGCATTCAGACTATTATTGCATTGAGGAAAATCAGAGGTGATCAAAAGCACCTTGAATGTCTAATGATATAACTAACGTGTGAAATCCTTTGTTCTTTGATTCATTAAATTTTTCTATCAAGCAATGGATAGCTTTATTGGAAGAGACACATTCTTTGAAACCAAACTTTAAGTTAAAATGTATGAGGATTTTATAACCAGTGTGTATATACATTAACTGTTTTTCAACAAGGTTATCATGAAAATCGAGGATGATGCTGTTTTAGTATTTTTAGCTTGGAGCTGTTAATAGTGCGGTGGGTGAGTGAGTGAGTTATTGTTTTATGGCACAAGGGCCCCAGATGGGCCATGCTGCGCCAATCAATGTGTAATGATGAATGATGTGATTGTGAGGTTAAAATGTATTATGAACAAACTAAGATGGTTTCAAGGAAAGAATGACCAATGAAGAAATTAATTAGATTACTTTCATGAAGCCAATTTCAGAAACAAAGGAGAACAAATTAAAATGAGGGGGATCGCCCAACAGCTCGTGAAGTTGAGGATGAGCTTTACCAAACCATTTGATTCTACAATTATTAAAAATTTCACACTCGGATAAAATATGTCAAACCGTAACATTTGCATTACAGGTCTGACAAATCGGGGCTGGTTCCGAGTGAAGTAGATAACGATGTGTAAAATACGTGCGCCCAATGCGCAGTCTAACTAGTTTTACATTAATGTTTCGGTTAAAATTACAAGGTTTAAAACCTCCGACAGATGGTTGAATATAATGGAGCTTATTGTTCACTTGAGTATTCCAGATCTCTTGCCAAGATCTACTAACCTCAGACCTCAAAATACCATCTATGTCTGGAAGCGGAACATATGGCCATGTAATTCACCTGGCTTCTTTAGCAGCTATATCCGCTTTTTCATTTCCAACTATCCCGATGTGCCCTGGAATCCAACAAAATGAAATATTATAGACTTTCCCCAGGAGGCTTGTATACAAGTTAAATATTTTGTTCACAAGTGGATGGCTTCGTCTGGAAATATGCAAAAGAGCCTCCAAATAACTTCGTGAATCGGTGTAAATGATCCATTTTTTGTCATTACAAATGCTTATCTTGCCTAAAACCATAAAAATAGCATAAATTTCAGATGTAAAAACATTGCAATAACTGTGTAGCCTTTCAGACTTTGTCAAATTATTAAAAACGGCAGCAGAACCAACATGACTCCCTGCCTTTCAGCCGTCTGTATAAGCAGTCTTAAAATCCCAGTAACATTGTCTGTGGTGGTAAAATAACTGTAAATAAACAAAATGAGGTGTATACTGCTTTGATAAATTACTCAAGTCATCTACAGTATATATATTAAAATTACTCCAAGGAGAAGGGGGCTGTTCCTCTGGCAATGGCATAATGTTTTCAATTCTGTGGCAACTTAAAATTTTCTTTATTCGATGTCCAAATGGTGGGATACAAGAAGGTTTAATAGCATAAAGTGTACCTAAAATTGGATTTAGTATCCGATCGTACATTGGGTGTTGGCGGTTACTTTTAACTTTGAAATAATATTTAATGCATTGTTTTTCGCGCCTGAGTTGCAAGGGAAGTTCGCCCGTCATGACATACAAGCTCTGAACAGGGGATGTACGAAACGCTCCTGAAATAAGCCGAAGCCCTTGATGATGCACACTATCCAAGGATTGCAGTACTGTCTTAGCAGCAGAACCATAAACAATGCTACAGTAATCTAGCTTTGACAAAACTAAAGCTCTATAAATTTTTAAAAGAGTATCGTAATCAGCTCCCCAAGATTTACTGGAAAGAACTTTTAAAAGATCCAATGACTTATTGCATTTCTTTTTGAGATTAGAAACATGTGGCCTGAATGTAAGTTTTCGATCGAGCAAAACTCCTAGGAACTTTTCCTCTGAAACTACAGGAATGACATTACCATTAATTAAAATTTCTGGGTCTGGATGAAGGCCGCGTCGCCTACAGAAATGCATACATTTCGTCTTATTGACTGAGAAAACAAAACCGTTCTTATCCGCCCACTCACTTATTCTGGCGATGGCAGTTTGAATTTGCCTTACAACAAATGACATATCTGTCCCTGCACAATGAATTTGAAAATCATCAACATAGAGCGAACCATGTACATACGGAGAAAGTTGCTTAATAATATCATTAATTTTAATAATAAATAATGTGACACTCAAGACACTCCCCTGGGGAACACCCTCCTGTTGATAAAACTCATCTGAAAAAATATCGCCAAAGCGAACCTGAAAAGTTCTCGTCCTGAGAAAATTTTTAATAAAAATAGGCAGATTGCCACGAAGTCCAATGTTAAAAAGATCTTTTAAAATCCCATGCCGCCATGTCCGGTCATAGGCTTTGCCCATGTCAAAAAATATCGAAATCAAATGTTTCTTTGTCACGAAAGCGTCTCGAATTGCTGTTTCTAGCTGGAAAACATTGTCTTCGGTACTACGACCGTACCTGAAGCCACTCTGAAATTTAGACAGCATGTTCTTCTTCTACAAAATGTAAACCAAACGTTTATTCACCATTCTTTCCATGAGTTTACATAAACAACTCGTTAATGCAATCGGTCTATAATTAGAAGGATTTTGTGGATCTTTTCCAACCTTAGGTATAGGAACAACTATAGCTTTTCTCCAGGCTGTGGGGAAAGCTTTTCCATTCCAAATCCGATTAAAAAGAGCCAATATCAAACATAAAGAGTTTTCACTTAGATTTTTCAGCATATTGCAATGTATTCTATCTGTCCCTGGCGAAGTGGGACGAGAGTCATTTAATGCATTTCTAAGCCCATGAATAGTGAAATCAGTGTTATAAATTTCACTGGAAGAGGATTCGAAGTTGAGTATAACTCTCTCTTCCTGTCTTTTGTAAACAATAAAATCTTGAGTATAAAATTAATCGCTAGACACTTCTGCAAATGTTTTCCCAAGTACATTAGCAATGTCTTTTAAATGAGATATAATTTGTCCATTACAATTTAAAACTGACAATGATTTTCCCATGTCTAGTGTTCCCAAAATCTTCCTCACTTTTCGCCACGACTCTTTTGAGGTAATGTTGCTTTTAATAGAATTGACATACTTACGAAAAGATTCTCTTTGGCTTTGTCGTCTTACACGCCGAGCAACCGCTTTCGCGTGCTTGAAAGCTATGAAATTAATGGTTGTTGGATACCGTCGAAATCGGTTCCAGGCCTTTTTTTGAGTTTTGTTGGCTTCAGAGCACCGCTCATTCCACCAGGGCTTATTTAATTTTTTAAATTTTTCCGAAGTGTTTGGGATAGATGCCTCGGTGGCCTTTATAATGCAATTTGAAACTGCATCAACCGCAGCATCAATGTCCCCTAAGTGTACGATATCAGGAGCTAGTTCCGAAAGATCTTTAAACACCTGCCAGTTGGCTCTTTCATAGATGAAATGAGGAGTCTGTTTAGGAATTGTCAAATTATTAGAACTGTGGGATAAAATGATTGGAAAATGGCCACTGTTATTTAAATCCTCATCAACACTAAAATTCCATTTTGCCAAGATGGATGGTGAACAAATCGCCAGATCTAGTGTATGAAATGATCTTGTTGCTGCATGTAAGTAAGTGTGAGATGAATCGTTTAACAGACATAAATTATGGTCGGAGATAAATTTCTCAATTTGAAATCCACGAACGTTTGTTTCCCGATTTCCCCAAAGTGAACTATGACCGTTCCAGTCTCCCAGAATTATAAATGGTGCAGGAAGTTGGTATAAGAGTTTATTTAATTCATTCTGATTAATGGTTAGGCTTGGTGGAATATATATCACACATATTGTTAGTAACATTTTAATGTCAATCTGAATGGCAACTGATTGTAATGTAGTATCAAGATCAAGCGGCCTGGATGAAAAACGTTGGGAATAGAGTAGTGCAACTCCATCCACTCCTCGTCCATTCTGTATGTTATCTTTTCTTTGAATGGAGTAATTCTTTATCTTGGGATCTTTCTCAGGAGTTAAATACGTCTCCTGCAAAGCGATACAGATTGGTAGGTACTTATTTATAATATTTTTAATATCGTCAATATGAGTGCGGAAACCATGACAATTCCATGAAAGGAGATTAATGGCCATGAAAAAAATTAAGTAAAAAAAAGGAAATTAAGAGGGAGCAGGAAGAGTATCTTCAGAATTATCGGTAAGTATGTCACTATCATCCGTAGGATAACCTTTAACCATATCAACATCGTTCTAATTGTTTGTTTTTTCAGCTAAAGTTAAAAAGTCACTTTTTGAATAACTACGCTTCTTGAGTGCCTGCTTAAGTTTTGGGTCCTTCTGTCTCTGTGTCAAGATTCTAGCTTTTTAGCTGCTTTTGTCTCTTTTCCAAATTGTTCACCTTTTTTCTTTGGCTTTATGCCCGAGGTGGAAGGTAAAGGTATGCCTGGGCTTTCGCCAAGTTTATTACTTTGTACCAAAGATTTCGATTGCGAATTAGTCATTTTGGTTTTAGAGTCCAGATTTTGATTTATTTTTGGAATGGCAGATCAGTTTTGGGGTAGACTTGGTTTTACTGAAGTATTTATTTTATTATTTTCTATATTAGGGAGTTGAACCTTATTAATTTTAATTGGTGAAATAGATTCCGAATTGTTGACGAGAGTTTTACTTATTTGTTGGCTGTTTTGGGAAAGAGTTTCTGTATTATTAGGAGGTTTTCTCTGTCCACATGTACATACAAAAGATTTGGCTCGGGATACATAAGAGACTTCAACTTTTGGAGTTCTGTCTGCAACAATTTTTCTCGCTTCCACAAAGGACACGTTTTATCTAACTCTGACAGCCTGAATCTCCTTTTCATTTTTCCAACGTGGGCATGATCGGGCATAAGAAAGGTGATCTCCCTTACAATTAGCACAAAGAGGGGCAGCTGTACAAGTGTTGCTAGTGTGCCCAACTTCAGCACATCTAGCGCAAGTTTCTGTACCACGACAAGACTGAATGGAATGTCCAAACTTTTGGCATTTATAGCAGCGTAGAGGGTTCGGAATGTATGGACGAACAGGACAATTTATATAGGCTATAATGACACTTTTGGGGAGGGTAGGCACACTGAACGTAAAAATCAAATGTTTAGTTGGAACATACTGTCCATCTTTTCGAACAGAGATTCTTTTTACCGCTGAAACATTTTGGTTTCGTAAGTATTCCATTATATCACTATCTGTATCGTATTGAAATTCCGATTCTGAAATGACTCCTTTTGCTTGATTCAGAGAGTAGTGGGGCGCAACGGTAATTTCATTTTCACCAATTTTTTTCAAATTCACTATCAAAGCAGCTTGTTTGTCATTTGCAGTTTCTATAAGTAGTTTTCCATTTTTACATTTTTTAATTGTTTTCACTTCTCCAACCATGGCTAGAATGGTTTTATGAATGACAATGGGGGACACTGACTTAAATGAACCTTCTTTTAAACTAAGTTTGAAAAATCTTGCATCTGCATTGTTCTCCTTTGCAGGAGAGTTTGATGGACACGCTTCTCCATCGGGAACAATATTTCGGGAACCCATAGAGATACAATTACGTTCATCCCGGTACGCCCCCGCCCACCATGGAGCCCAACAAGGGAAGGTAGTTGCCGGCTCTGGATATCTCCAGCCTCGGTACTTACCTTAGAGGTGGTACCGGGATATAGCATTACAGCGACTGCAACGCTAACCCTACAGCAGCAAGTCCTTGTTCCCAAAGAACAAACCACCAGCCGATTGACAGGAGCCGGCTAGTCTCCTGCAACCCGACTTACGGAGAAGCATGGGCCAAAGAGAATGCAAAGAGACCCCAGGATCCCATTTTCCTCCTAACGGGTCGCCATGCACGGCCAACACATGGTTTTAGTGTGTAACAAAAGCAACTAAACACTCAAAATAATTAGAGAAGAACCAGTAACAATACACAAAACAAAATGGAAGTTAAGAAAGAAAAAAAAGAGAAGGATCGCTAGGGCACCCCGGGGTCGCGACTCCCGTATCTACCACAGACAGTAAACCCCCCTGGGAGAAGAAAAGATCCCTGGGTACCTCGGGATTGGGACACCCGTACCCACCTAAAGAAGGTGAGCCCCTGAGGGGTAATAGTGCGGTGGAGTTAGACGTAAATAAAGAAACAAAAAGAACCAAGCCAAAAGGTTGCTTGTGCAACAATTTACCCGCAATTTTGGCATAGTTCTTCTTATTTTTGGTGTTTAAATGTAAATTAAAGTAAATTAAAATTTAAAAATAATTTTGAAATAATTATTTAAAGAGCAAAATTTCTTCTAATGAAGATAATTACCTTTTCAAATAATGAAAAGAATTATTTTTTAAAGATTTTTCTGATAAATTAAAATTTATTTATCTACATATTTAAAATAATGTTATAGAAACCTTCACAGAGTTCGCCAGCCTCAACCACCCGATGGATTTTGACAATTTGTATTCCATATGAAAGCTTACGGCGTGTAGATATGTTATCAAAGGTCGCCTGACAACCACCACCCTCCATATTCGAACAAAATCAAAATAATACTGCTCGACTGTACATTCTCTGTGGGGAGAAACCTTGTAGAAATTCCCCAGCCGCAACCACCCGACGGATTTCGGCAATTTTTTTTCATATGGATCCTAATAGCACAATATGCCCTACAATATTCATACGATAACTTGAAGATGTTGGGAGGTATTCAGAATATCGTAGCAACATCGTGGAGATATCGTAACATCTTGTGCTGATGGGGTATGGCGTCTAGATATGTCATCAAGGCTCGCCTGCCCCACCCCGCCATTTTCGAACGAAATCGGGAAAAAAACATTTTTCCACCATACATTCTCTATGGGGAATAACCTTTAGACAGTTTGCCAGTCACTACCAGTCGACGTATTTCGACAATTTTTATTTCATATGAAAGCTTATGATGTCTAGATAGGTCATCAAGGGTCGTCTGCTGCCAAGCACCCTTAATTTTTGAGCGATATTGCAAAATAAACGGAATATATTAACAGAAATAGCAGAAATGTATTGTAAAATAGTGCGGAGTTCTTGAACCTCAAAAACTGAACTGATTTCGCCAATTTATTACTTCACTTCCTTCAAATAACCAACAAATCACAATGTTCCGCTTTATTTTCGAAAGTTTGAAATAGTATTTTTCATTTCTATGCAGCCCTGTCATTTCATACAGCAGCCATTTCATTCCAATTTAACTTAATTTTAATAGCAGACGATTTTGTTAAGACATCTCTATAATTTGGTTTTAATAGCAGACGATTTTGTTAAGACATCTCTATAATTTGGTTTTAATAGCAGACGATTTTGTTAAGACGTATCAAAAAATATTATTATCTTTGTTTTAGTTAATATTTAATTTCAAATCAAAAGCGAACGATTTTGTTTCCTTTCTAAATTTGTTTTCATTAGATTGGCAGAAAACGGTAAAGTTGTTGTTAAAAAACATTTTCGGAATGCAGCATAGTTAAATGAGAGAATGAAGTTGCTTCTGGAATAAACATTTAAATTTTGCGTCGACTTTCTGTTTTCATTTATAATCCCAACAGTTCCATTAAAATGACGTGTCAAAAATCAAATAAAATAGCTATTGTAGGTAATGGAAACTGTTTATTTAAAGCGATATTATTTTGTATTTATGGATCTGAAGACTTTCATGCTGAAATTCGTGAGAAAGTTATACAAAACAATACAACTACATGGTGTTTATTGAAAGATTTTAAAATTTTAAAGGAATCTGTTGTCTACAGAGTATATAAAATCTACTTTGGTTTTCTGGTCTGTTCCACTGATCTTCATGCGGTATTTAAAACTGAAAAAAGTAGTGGCTGAGAGCCTCAAAGCAGCGGGCAGTGCAGAGAAAAGTGGTTGCTGACCGCGAACCCGTCCGGAGGGAGGCGAGAGGAGCGGCTAGTTTATTTTATTTTTGCTCGGTGTGCAAATGAAATATTTCCATTGGCTTATTGTTTTCATAAAAACTTTTGTAAGAACTGTTCATTATCTGAGTTTTTTTTATGTCTCGAAATTTTGCGTTTAGTATTCGTCTGAAATTTCGGAGAGAAGGTCAATAAGAATAAAGATTTTCCTTTCCTTTCTATTAAAGAAGTTCGATAATGTTGTTGCTGTGGGATTTTATTGCGTGTTCGCCATGCTGTGTCAATTATATAGAAAAAAATGGGGCCATGTTAGAATAAGAGCGCAGTGAATCAGTAAATGTTTTCTTCACAGTACAGAGCAAAAACTTAAGCTATGTAAAATGACAGTTAAAAAAATTTCGAGTCCAGTGGACCCAGATATTCTAAGTAATGCTCTTAAATATTTGTATATAATGAAAAATGAATTGTAACAATAGAAAATTATGTGGATGGTCATACTCTCCCGCCAAGTCTCGAATGTTTACAGATGCTGAGCTAAATAAACGAAAATTATGATTGTCAACGATAGGGCATTCAAACTGAAACATGACCATGACCTTGACCCACGTCCACCGACACACCCACTGGGGTTTAGAGTCTACAAGGATGGACGGGGAAAAGTCAAACCCAGCACCAGGGAGGCTTCAGAGTACCTCCCCAGTCCCCTGGATCAGCATTTATTAAACATATAAAATAAAATCTCAGATACGCACCTTCCCATTTGAAGGTATAAAGCATTTAGCTACTTGCAAGTAGCTGAGAGCAAAATCAGTAACAACACAACAAAACAAACTAAACACAGAAAAGCACCAACGAGTGCAACAAAACACGAAAACAAGGTTAACAAACCAAAACACAAACAAAACTACTCAAAAGAAAAACTCAGAAGTACAATTGTTAATACAAACGAAAATGCATTTTAAAGTAAAAGAATCTTTAAACAACAAGATCCACAAAAAATTCAAATATTAAATACCAAAAACCGAATCAAAACTTTTACCGAATACACAGGCCTCCAAAAAGTAATAATAATAATACCCGTACCGAAAAGCTCTCCAGTCTAAGCCTTATATGAATTACAACATCAAATTCAAAACAAAATGTAAAAATATAAAATGCAATTGCAAATATGTCTAAGGTCAAAATAATAATAAACAAATAAAATTTAAAAAATTGCAATAACAATAACATTCAGTCACACGTAAAAAATATTGTTAATAAACCCGACTGCACACTTAAATAGCTGCTAATCCAAATAGTAACGTAAAAAAACCACTTAATAACCTCAATAAAGTGGTTCTCAAGTCCAACAGTGAAACATGGTGAACGGTGGAACAAAACATGGTGAAGAGTATGTAATACGTGGAATATTGTACAAGTAGGACACCGTTCACTAAACGAAGAGACTTGTGGATGAAACGGGTAGGTCTAGTGCGGGGTTGATTTAGTTTCTCGAGAACACGCGCAGGAATGACTAGCCACAAATAAATGGTTAAAAAGAATGAAGCATCTTCTGGATTTGCAGATCCCATGGCTTTTGCCATAATGAGAGAACATAACTTGAAGAGATTTTTTTTCTGCATAGCGAAGTGAGTTTTCAGAGGAATAGAAGACGCCAAAGTAGAGGTGTCAGCTTGTGACTAGGAATCTAACTGAATACAATATCACAATCCCTAGTCTTTAGTATGCGCAAAAGGCAAATAATATCTGAAGCAATAGTATATTATAAAGTTGAAGGGAAAAGAATAGTTAGTTCTCTAGAGCAATAAATATCGCCATAAACTCGGCTGATACATTAAGCATGAGACATGCTCCTAATGTATCAGAAAAGAGAGAGGTAAACTATAAGTCCAATTTCGTTTATATTGATGTTTATATAGTATTTGAATTATTCCTACCGCATCTTCGGTTGAGAAAAGTGTTGTAGCTGAAGGTAGAAATCAGAAAAAGATACCCGCTCTCAAAAAAATAAATTGCACATTGCAATACACTGCGATATGGAAATGCTTTTGGCTCTTATACAAAATGTTATAATTGCTGCTTAAGATAATTTACTTTTCACGTTTAGGTATTTTTGAGCAATACCAACACCACAACCAACATGATGAGCGGTCTTAGACCTATCAGTGGAAATTGAACAATAAACGAAAACTGTTTATAAAAACAATAATCTTTCTTTCGTGACATTAATTCTAAAGCATAATTTCGAATTTCACATTTGTTGGCATGACAGTGGCTTTAGCCAGCCATTCTTTCCGTCGATTGCGTGATGAGTTTGGTAGAGAAAGCACCTGATGATGACATCCAGCCAGACGGATGGAATCTTAAAACATTTTCATACTGCGATGTTTTCCGAAAAAAGGTTCGAAATTTAAGATTTTATTTATTTACTATTGGAGTCCACAAAACGTATTCAGATTCCCATATAACAATTCTAGGACCAATCGATAATCAGTTTATTAGGGCAACGAACATAGTCTTTGATTGGATTTGGTTAGACATTTACCAATGTAGAATAAGGTTTCTTAAGTTTGTTGTACCTATTTCCTTCTGACGTTGTTTTCGTCGAATCAGTGACGTTGACGGCAGTGTAATAAACACTAGCATCGATGCCCTAATTCCTACATTCATTGCCAAGCGTTGATGCGTTACAAACTAACCTCGAAGAAAAGGTTTATGGTTGATTTCTTATAGTTTTTAGTACGTATTTATAAAACGTACGGAAATGATATTATTTACAAATTACTGCTATTTCTTAGGTTATCATTCTGTGCTATTTGAATAGTTGTTCTTCTTAGTAATGACGCTCAGGTTCAATTCGTTCTTTTATGATGCTTATTTAAAATTTTGCACTTGCGTTGCTTAAGTCGTACCATAAATGATGCTTAAATAGTACCAGTTACTACTTGAGCTTCTCTTGCACATCCAAAGATACATATCATTTATAGAAAATGAATGTTTTTTAATGAAATATGTAACCTGAAAAGTGCTTTTTCTAACTTTTAGGCAAGGACCATAAATGCTTCAAAACGTTCCGATAATATTTGAAAACAAGGAAATATGGAAGAGGCTTTACAAAAATTACGCAATGGTAATAATGACCTTCAACGAAAGTATAACATTTCAAACTAAACAATGCGACGTCACCTTCAAAAATTAAATAAGCTTAATGAATTAGGGACACCGAAAGGGTTTATTGAGATTTTACTCAAAACCGAATAGTTTATTCAAAGTATATTATTTTAAGGTGTTTTTGCTTCATTTGCTTCACGGGAAACAGATGTCGTATTGCCGAATTAAGACACCGGTTTCTTTGGTAGTACCAATCTTATTATTTTAATATTTGTTTATTTCATTCGACAGAGCGCATGGAATTTGAATTTTTTTGTAATAAAAAGCTTCAATATTCATAGAAGTTGTGATAAAGCAAAAGTTATCCCGCCCTTTAATAAAACCTGCAATTTGTAGCCTTTTTCGTTAGGAGATGCGACTTAGCAACCTTGCTCTAAATAGCCACAGTAAAATCTATCCAAATAACCACTGTAATTGTCATATTTTAATTCACGTTTTTTCATCAGATGATTGACAAACTGAAAGTCCGGCCTCTCTTTGTGGAAAAGTTCATTAAAAGGGAGTTTAAAATCGGGTCTGGATTAGAGCATCGACATATTTTAAAGTTTGAAAAAGTCCTAGAAATTGAACATCGTATATACATCGTAATGGAATATGCTCCGGCTGGATCAATAATGGATTACCTCCAGCAGTATGACTCTTTAATTTCGCATTTATTTTGTAATCTAAATACTTTATATAAGCTATGTCTAATTTTTGTTGCAGTTCAGATTATAGAGAATTGGGAACCGTTTGGAAAAGTGATTTTTCAACATTTTTATTTTTTTTATCCACATAAATTTTTTGCTATGTGTAAAATTGATGTTCTTTGGGATAAATAAGTTATCTTGGAGGTTGAGAACTTCAAAAATACTAGGACAACAAATAAAGAGCCGTAATATTTTCCCTTTAGTTGGTAGAAAAATCGTAACGTTAGCCAACTGAGCGTTTGGGGAAAAGTGGATGCCAGCTTTTATTAAGTCTCGCACCCGTGATATTCACGGGCATCGAATTATCGCATTTTTAGGCATATAAACTAAAATTTAATCATTAATTAGCTTTATAGTTTGACACAAAAATTACTTAGAATCCATAAGCATCTCAAGTATTTTATGCCTTCTTAGATGAATGAAAACGGCAGCCTCTTTCTGAAAAAGGAGGGGTCATCTTATTAGATAGCAACAAAAAAAAATGAAATCCTTAAGGGGTTAACCAGCAATATATTAAAAAATCAGCTGAGTGAGTGCTGAAATACACGGGCGCAAGAGCCAGGTTCAGATTTGCTGCTTCAAACGTTCCGTAAAGTTGAAATATGAGAGTACAGTGACTATTAAAAATGCATATGTTAAAAAGATAATATGAAATTTTTATTTCTACACTTACACTTCCTTTAACGATTATTTTAGAATTTCTTTAACGCATATTTAATTTCCCCAAACGCTAAGTGGTTGCAGTTATAGAACAGGTGTTTGGATTTAGACATCAGCAATCGATTATTTTAATTAGGCAATCGATTATTTTTATTGGGTATTAAAAATATTACTATATCCTCAGATAAAAAATTTCTTCAGTTACAACATACGACAAATCTGTTATAAAAATACTTCAAAATTAAGGTTAGGGAAAGGTTTTTCATGATTTTTTTGTCCTAAGGTCGTCTAACTTGGACCATTTACATCCATGGTTCTTATCGTAAAATACATGAATATCTCAAAAATCCGTTAATCACTGCTAGTAGTCCTCATAAATTGGAATTTCAACAACTAAAAATAAAAAAAAATAAGAAAGGGACACTAAAGCCATCAAATGTTGGATCGAAAAGTGGATACTTATATTTTAGGATTATAAAACTTAGGATACTTATCATTTGTGAGGAAAAAAAGGTAAGAAAGAAAGTGATGCACTGCAAAAAATGCCATACTTTGGTTGGTGCATTATCCGCTGGTGTGAATCTATATATGTAAACATTTCAAAATACAAATCTAGGTGATTATTATCCCTTCTTTGTCGCGTCAGAATAAACAGTATAGATATGAGTGGGAAAAAATAAATAAATCTAGAAAAATAAACGCCTATATAATCAGAATTAGCATTAATGCTGGGAGATTTTTGACAATTCATTAAGCTGAGTTAAACATTTTCGAATTTCGAAAAGGCTTCAAATTATAAACAGAAATTTGGTTATACAAGGTGTGACCAATAAGTAGGGTGAATCGCACCTCAATTCAAAAATTGGGACAACCCGATTATCAGCGACTCTTCCGACGTTTTCCGTAATGTTTAGTTAATATTAGAGCGTGGTTTTGTATGCCTGTGATTCTTGATAAATATATTATTCACTGTTTGTCTGTGCGGTGGTTGCGTGGCATGCCATGTGTAAGCATATTTAATATTTATGCCTGACAGAAGCATGACTTCAATTTATTTATTGTTATAACAGTGTATGATATCAGATAAGTGACAACATTCAGATGTTGACGTATTTTGAATTTGATTTAAAATAGAGATGAGATGAGTACGAGTACGGTTGAACCAAGTTACGATGTACGCAGATAGGAAGTGTAATAGTTGTGTTTTAATGTTCTAATAAATGTTTGTTTAGTCTTAGAAGAAGTATTATGAATGTCAGTCAGAAAGCCAACACATGGAATAAAGAATGAATTTGAAGTTCTTGTAAAAATTGGGTAAATCAAGAGTCGAAAGTCATGCAATACTGAAGCAGGTGTGGAGATGACACCGCGACATTGAAGACGGTGTATTGTGATGTGCTCAAAAGACCCTTGCCTCGTATTCGACGTGTATGGATATATCTGAAGCAACCGGGCCCTTGCCTTTTCTTGCAAGATAATGCACGGCCGCTTACAGCTATGCTTAGAAAGAGCTTTCTAGCACAACATGGCGTTACGGAACTGTTACACCCACCCTATTCCCCAAATTTGTCATCACCGGTCTTTTACCAGTTTTCGAATTTTAAAGAGGCTCTGGAAGGGTGAAGATTTACAGACATTAAACACATTCAAAATGCTGTGACACTGAAATTAAAAGTTACACCAGTGGAGGAGTTTCCAAGAGTAATCGTGTATTTGTACACACGTAGCCAGAGGTGTATATTGTACGGCGGGGACTATTTTAAAAAGATTTTATACAGATTCCATTTGAGGCCTACTCAGTGTATGACTTATTTCAACATTCACAACACTTATTGGTCACACCTTGAAAAATATACTAATTTAGCAAAAACCATAAATGAATTCGGCTTAGTGTTAAATGTGATCTGCAAAATTAATTGAAAAGCTAAACAATAAAATGCGATATGTTGAAGTGCACAACTAGACGTCATGAGAAGCACGGTCAAACTATTCCGAAGATTTCAAAGAATTAGAGAGGACTAGTAAAAATCCAATATATTTGATATTCAAAAGTCAGCACACGAAATGCACAAAGATTATTTTAAAAAGGACAATGTTGAATATGTGAAAAATAATTTAACATAAGAAGAAAAAAATTCGAATTGAACTGATTAAAAAATATGATGGTTAATTTATAACTAAATACGATAAGAGAATTTTTTTTAATAATTAAAAAGCCATGCGAAAAATGCTGTGATTGATTTGAAGTTCATATATGAGACGAATTAAAGATCAATTTCCTTCATCTTAAAACTGAAGAAATTTAAGTATGCATTGACAGCTGTGATCGGATAAATAGGGCCGCGAACTTTTTCTTTGACCAGAGTTTGTTTTTTCAAAAAACAAAATATCCAGTATAATGTTAAAATTTTAAGTCACGTTTTTTGCCTAGATTATTTACAAATTGAAAGTGCTGCGTCTGTTCGAAGAATTGTAATTTTATTTATATGTTTCAGCCAATGCAATCTCGTTTCAGAAGTGACAAAACCCTATAATCCTTTATAACAGATGGAGGGCTGGAGTGTCAACTTATGTGGTTCTAAACAATTGCCAACGAATTAAGATTGATGATCTTAGACAAATGCGAATCGATCAGTTGAGAATGAAATGGAATTTCCTGCTTAGTGTGGAAAAGAATCTAGGCAGGTGAGTCAAGAAGACAGTGTCCCGAATATTGGAGCCAAATTCAGAAGAGTGTGCAAGTATGCAGGTCAGCGAAGACAATTTTTGCTACGAAATTCAGGAAAGACATCAATTATGGAAAATATCCTCACGAATAGTTGACTAAATGGCAAATGTTAGTGACATTTAAATAAAAATAGGATAATTATTTTGAAATACAATTTAATTGTTAGAGATTTAAAGAATTTATTATTCATAATTTAATAATTGCGTAATTTTCTAATACAGAAATATTGTTTAAAATATAAATGGTCAGCTTAGAGAAAATAGTAATAATTGTCGTAAATATAATATAAAGACTTAATAGTTAGAGTAAACCATCCGAACTTTCTGCAAAAAACTACCATCATATATAGATTATAGATAAAAGAAATCGTTCAATAAAACATTTTAACAACGCTATTCAGATGAAAATGTGCCTCCATGCCCACAAAAGTTGCCACTTTAAAGATTATTCATTCGTATACGTCCAAGGAGCATTAAAGGAAATTATTTTCATTGGAATCAGACAGCAAAAAATGACTAAAAGTGCAATAATGTTCATAATATTTTCAGAAGAGCATAACGGAATTTGGCTTGTAATTTTATATGCAGAAGTAGATTTTCTAGTGCTTATCTTGTAAAATTGTGGTATGACTTAAGGTATCTTGTAGAATTGTTAAAGGCTGGGTGAATATTTCGAAACCACCTTTTTTCTTGCAATTATAAGGCAATGCCGTTCCTCTAAATTGCATTTTTAATTATATCTTTCAGCTTATTCTATCTCGTCCTAGTGGTCTTGAAGAGCAAGTCGTACAAGGCCATTGCAGCGTGTTATGTTAATTTAAAAATAAAATTTAATTGAAATTCTTTCATCAGATGATCGACAAACTGAAAGTCCCGCCTCTCTTTGTGGAAAAGTTCATTAAAAGGGAGTTTAAAATTTGGCCTGGATTACAGCATCGACATATTTTAAAGTTTGAAAAAGTCCTGGAAATTGAACATCGTATATACATCGTAATGGAATATGCTCCGGCTGGATCAATAATGGATTTCCTCCAGCAGTATGACTCTTTAATTTCGCATTTATTTTGTAATCTGAATACTTTATATAAGCTATATCTAATTTGTGTTGCAGTTCAGATTATAGAGAATTGGGAACCGTTTGGAAAAGGGATTTTTCAATATTTTTATTTTTTTTATCCACATAAATTTTTTGCTATGTGTCAAATTGATGTTCTTTGGGATAAATAAGTTATCTTGGAAGTTGGGAACTTCAAAAATACTAGAATAACAAATAAAGAGCCATAATCTTTTCCTTTTAGTTGGTAGAAAATCGTAACGTTAGCCAACTGAGCGTTTGGGGAAATGCGGATGCCAGCTTTTTTTAAGTCTTGCACCCGTGATATTCACGGGCATCGAATTATCGCATTTTTAGGCTTATAAACTAAAATTTAATCATTAATTAGCTTTATAGTTTGACACAAAAATTACTTAGAATCCATAAGCATCTCAAGTATTTTATGCCTTCTTAGATGAATGAAAACGACAGCCTCTTTCCGAAACAGGAGGGGTCATTTTATTAGATAGCAACAAAAAAAAAATGAAATCCTTAAGGGGTTAACCAGCAATATATTAAAAAATCAGCTGAGTGAGTGCTGAAAGACACGGGCGCAAGAGCCAGGTTCAGATTTGCTGCTTCAAACGTTCCGTAAAGTTGAATTATGAGAGTACAGTGACTATTAAAAATGCATATGTAAAAAAGATAATGTGAAATTTTTATTTCTACACTTACACTTTCTTTAATGATTATTTTAGAATTTCTTTAACGCATATTTAATTTCCACAAACGCTAAGTGTTTACAGTTATAGAATAGGTGTTTGGATTTAGACATCAGCAATCGATTATTTTAATTAGGTAATCGATTATTTTTATTGGGTATTAAAAATATTATTATATCCTCAGATAAAACATTTCTTCAGTTACAACATACGACAAATCTCTTATAAAAATACTTCAAAATTAAGGTTAGGGAAAGGTTTTTCATGATTTTTTTGTCCTAAGGTCGTCTAACTTGGACCATTTACATCCATGGTTCTTATCGTAAAATACATGAATATCTCAAAAAGCAGTTAATCACTGCTAGTAGTCCTCATAAATTGGAATTTGAACAACTAAAAATAAAAAAAAATGAGAAAAGGACACTAAATCCATCAAATGTTGGATCGAAAAGTGTAAAAACTTAGGATACTTATTATTTGTGAGGGAAAAAAGGTAAGAAAGGAAGTGATGCACTGCAAAAGATGTCATACAATGATTGGTGCATTATACGCTGGTGTGAATCTACATAAGATAAGATTAGTGTCGTGTATCTACTATTATTATTAATCTATTAAGATAAGATTAGTGTCGTGTATCTACTATTATTATTAATCTATTAAGATAAGATTAGTGTCGTGTACATTTTACTACAGTGATCAACAGTTATGAAATGTATACACTGCAAAGAAAAAAATCACAATTTCAAAATACAAATCTAGGTGATTATTATCCCTTCTTTGTCACGTCAGAATAAACATTATAGATATGCGTGGGGAAAAATAAATAACTCTAGAAAAATAAACGACTATATAATCAGAATTAGCATTAATGCTGGGAGATTTTTGACAATTTATTAAGCTGAGTTAAACATTTTCGAATTTCGAAAAGA
The DNA here is from genome assembly GCA_013235015.1 of Araneus ventricosus. Classification (NCBI taxonomy): domain Eukaryota; kingdom Metazoa; phylum Arthropoda; class Arachnida; order Araneae; family Araneidae; genus Araneus; species Araneus ventricosus. The sequence goes on from BGPR01002977.1 coordinate 75,465, forward strand.
CTTCAAATTATAAACAGAAATTTGGTTATACAAGGTGTGACCAATAAGTAGGGTGAATCGCACCTCAATTCAAAAATTGGGACAAACCGATTATCAGCGACTCTTCCGACGTTTTCCGTAATGTTTAGTCAATATTAGAGCGTGGTTTCGTATGCCTGTGATTCTTGATAAATATATTATTCACTGTTTGTCTGTGCGGTGGTTGCGTGACATGCCATGTGTAAGCACATTTAATATTTATGCCTGGCAGAAGCATGGCTTCAACTTATTTATTGTTATAACAGTGTATGATATCAGATAAGTGACAACATTCAGATGTTGACGTATTTTGAATTTGATTTAAAATAGAGATGAGATGAGTACGGTTGAATCAAGTTACGATGTACGCAGATACGAAGTGTAATAGTTGTGTTTTAATGTTCTAATAAATGTTTGTTTAGTCTTAGAAGAAGTATTATGAATGTCAATCAGAAAGTCAAAACATGGAATAAAGAATGAATTTGAAATTCTTGTAAAAATTGGGTAAATCAAGAGTCGAAAGTCATGCAATACTGAAGCAGGTGTATGGAGATGACACCGCGACATTGAAGACGGTGTATTGTGATGTGCTCAAAAGACCCTTGCCTCATATTCGACGTGTACGGCCACATCTTAAGCAACCGGGGTCTTGCTTTTTCTTGCACGGCCGCTTACAGCTACGTTTAGAAAGAGCTTTCTAGCCCAACATGGCGTTACGGAACAGTTACACCCACCCTAAATTTGTCACCACCGGACTTTTACCAGTTTTCGAATTTTAAAGAGTGTCTAGAAGGGCGAAGATTCACAGACATTAAACACATTCAAAATGCTGTGACACTGAAATTAAAAGTTATACCAGTGGAGGAGTTTCCAAGAGTAATCGTGTATTTGTACACACGTTGCCAGAGGTGTATAGTGTACGGCGGGGACCATTTTAAAAAGATTTTAAACAGATTCGATTTGAGGCCAACTCAGTGTATGACTTATTTCAACATTCACCACACTTATTGGTCGCACCTTGAAAAATAAACTAATTTTGCAAAAACCATAAATGAATTCGGCTTAGTGTTAAATGTGATCTGCAAGATTAATTGAAAAGCTAAACAATAAAACGCGATATGTTGAAGTGCACAACTAGACGTCATGAGAAGCACGGTCAAACTATTCCGAAGATTTCAAAGAATTAGAGCGGACTAGAGTAAAAATCCAATATATTTGATATTCAAAAGTCAGCAGAAGAAATGCACAAAGATTATTATTTTATTAAAGAATGATTTTTTTGGCTCTTTCCTTGAAGATTTTTTTGAAAAGGACAATGTTGAATATGTGAAAAATAATTTAACATAAGAAGAAAAAAATTCGAATTGGACTGATTAAAAAATATGATGGTTAATTTATAACTAAATACTATAAGAGAATTTTTTTAAGAATTGAAAAGCCACGCGAAAAATGCAGTGACTGATTTGAAGTTCATATATGAGACGAATTAAAGATCAATTTCCTTCATCTTAAAACTGAAGAAATTTAAGTATGCATTGACAGCTATGATAAATAGGGCCGCGAACTTTTTCTTTGACCTGAGTTTGTTTTTTCAAATAACAAAATATCCAGTATAATGTTAAAATTTTAAGTCACGTTTTTTGCCTAGATTATTTACAAATTGAAACTGCTGCGTCTGTTCGATGAATTGTAATTTTATTTATATATTTCAGCCAATGCAATCTCGTTTCAGAAGTGAAAAAACCCTATAATCTTTTATCCCAGATGGAGGGCTGGAGTGTTAACTTATGTGGTTCTAAACAATTGCCAACGATTTAAGACTGATGATCTTAGACAAATGAGAATCGATCAGTTGAGAATAAAATGGAATTTCCTGCTTAGCGTGGAAAAGAATCTAGGCAGGTGAGTCAAGAAGACAGTGGCCCGAATATTGGAGCCAAACCCAGAAGCGTGTGCAAGTATGCAGGCCAGCGAAGACAGTTTTTGCAAGGAAATTCAGGAAAGACATCAATTATGGAAAATATCCTCACGAATTGTTGACTAATTGGCGAATGTTAGTGACACTTTAATAACCAGCGGGAGTGGTCTCCCCTAAACTTTCTCGTATACTTTCTAAATGGAGATTCGTAGTGGAGATACTTTCTCTTTGTATACTTCGTATACGAGAAAGTAAAACAAAAAAAACAAACAAACCTGAAATCAAATATCTGTTGCCACGTTTCAAAAAAATATTACTTTGAAGCAGGCGCGATAAAATAGGCAATGCAATGAATACTAAAGCGAAAATTCTGCTTTGGAATTGAATTCCCAAGAAAATAATTTATACTACCACAACCGTAATAATTGCAAAAGCGCGTGACTAAAAGATTTGCTGAAATAATGAGATCGGTTCGATTTACAACAATAAAAAAATTGTTAACAATTGATGCTTGAAAACATTATTTATTGTTGTAAATAAAATTTACAAAAATAACAGATTGCTACCAATACGCATGCGCATGAGAATCGGATGAAAAGAAATTGAATATGCAATTTGAACGCCTCTTTTTGACGGATTTGGCCCAAACTTTTATACGGACCTACATTCATAACGATAAAACTGTGTACCAAATTTTATCCATTTAGCTATTCAAGTTTTTGAGTTATAGCGTTCACATGACCGCGGACATACAAATAGACAGACTTCCCGTTCACGGATTTTGTCCAAAATTTGATAGAAACCTACAAATTATGTTTAAAGACCACATACCAAATTTCATCCCCATAGCTCTAATAGTTTTCGAGTTATCGTGTTCACAGACAGACACACACACAGACAGACATACAGACATAATTCCAAAATTGTGTCTTTCGGACTCAGGGAGGTCTAAAACGTGGAGATCCGTCAAAATCTCGAGTTCGAATTTTTTGACGATTACAATACTTTCTCTTTGTATATTTCGTATACGAGAAAGTAAAAATCGGATAATTATTTTGAAATACAATTTAATTGTTAGAGATTTAAAGAATTTATTATTCATAATTTAATAATTGCGTAATTTTCTAATGCAGAAATATTGTTTAAGATATAAATGGTCAGCTTAGAGAAAATAGTAATAATTGTCGTAAATATAATATAAAGACTTAATAGTTCGAGTAAACCATCCGAACTTTCTGCAAAAAACTACCATCATATATAGATTATAGATAAAAGAAATCGTTCAGTAAAACATTTTACCAACGCTATTCAAATAAAAATGTGCCTCAGTGCCCACAAAATTTGCCACTTTAAAGGTTATTCATCCGTATACGTCCAAGGAGCATTAAAAGAAATTATTTTCATTGGAATCAGAGAGCAAAAAATGACTATAAGTGCAATAATGTTCATAATAGTTTCAGAAGAGCATAACAGAATTTGGCTTGCAATTTTATATGCAGAAGTAGATTTTCTAGTGTTTATCTTGCAAAATTGTGGTATGACTTAAGGTATCTTGTAGAATTGTTAAAGGCTGGGTGAATATTTTGAAACCACCTTTTTTCTTGCAATTATAAGGCAATGCCTTTCCTGTAAATTGCATTTTTAATTATATCTTTCAGCTTATCCTATCTCGTCCTAGTGGTCTTGAAGAGCAAGCCGTACAAGGCCATTGCAGCATGTTATATTAATTTAAAAATAAAATTTCATTGAAATTCTTTTAAAGAATGCCGCATTTATAATTCAATGACAGCTTGATTTGTTAGATTTGTTCCATTGAATACTTCCAACAAAAAGAATAGATAAAAGTTGTATTGTAACCACTTAACTGGACTGATCAACAGTGGCGAAATGTATTCACAAAAATTAAAGAAAAAAAACCCTCTAATTTTCAAAAGAGAAAATTCCAGGTGAATATTTCTTATTTCTTCGTCTCGGACACATGAAAAGTCAGTTAACGAATATCTCCAGCAAGATGTCTCTACTATTTCACCTTTTCTTTTCTTATCTGAATACTTGAAAACATATTAGAAGTCTACGCTGCATTGCATAAATTCTGAGACAAGCATAAGAAAGTACATTACATTACATTACACCATTTGAATCGCCGTGTATAGAGCCATTTTGCTCCTTTCCGGTTTGGATGGATGGAGGTGAATTTTATTTTTTAGAAAGGACAAAAACAAATAATAAAGAAAAAATAAACATACACTGGACAAAGAACAAACAAAAGAACAAAGTGAAAAACAAAACAAAAACACATAAGAAGGTACCAAACGCATTAAAATGTTTCGAACAGAAAATGAAATTGCGAGTGACCAAAGGAATGGGAAGCAACACGAAAGAATTATAAAAGATGAACGCAGGAATTACAAAACATGAAAACATGTTAGCCCTATATTGTTTTAGAATCATAAAGGAAATGGGCAGCTCGAACAAACACATAGGATTCTAACGCCTGTTTTGCCAGAGACTTCTCATGAAGATCCAACTAAATGATTCATGTTTTTTGTCAGTGTAAGGTGAGTAGTTAATGGTACGACTTCGAGATGCACGATGAATAATCCCACGTATTTTGAGCACGAAAATGAAAAATAAGGACGTGAGGATCGATAAAGGTACTAAATGCAGAGTCCTAATATCACAATTTGCAAGAACATGATTGCATTAAATACGACGCTAAAAGAATCTTCCCCGTGCTCCAAGAAGAAAATAGAAGTCAGTTTTAAAAGAAGAGAAAGAAGTCTAATGTCTATAAGCTGAAGGACTAAGTTGCAAATCATAGGACCCAGTACGGGACAGGTCTTACATTGAGGGCTAAGTTATGTGGTTCTTTCAAAACTATAACTGACAAACCCGATGGCCGATATGATCCTGAAAAGGTCGGATTCCATGACGGGTCTAACAAAACATCATTTACTGCTGCACATATGAAACCATGGTCAAATGACTTATAGCATTGAATTTAATAGTGTAAAGAACAAGAAACGTTTCTTTTATATATTTATCGAGATTCACCCGTGAATCGGTGTGATTGCTGATGGTGGTAGCCAGCCGAGGTCGTCTGGCCAAAGCATAGATTGATAGACACTGACCAAACCTACCGTAAAGGATGTAAGCCCGAGCATGGGTCGGTGGGGAGAGAACAATCCAAATGAACAGCAAATCAAAACTTTTACAATCATTAATATTTCACTTAAAATACCTAAACTTTAACTCTTCCAAGAGCACAAACAGTTAAAACTCTAAAATACACATAAATCAGAACCTTAAAATAAAATACAAAAATACACAATTACACAATACACAGCAAGGAATATTAAAAGTTTAAATAGAATAAAAACCACTCTGCAGAGAATGAAAGACATAAAAACAATCAAGAGCAGCTCCGAACCCAAAAATAAAATTTAAAAAAAAAACATCACGAACAGAAAAAGACACAACATACACTTAAACAGACGTATAAGAAAAACCAAGCCAAAGGATAAGCGAATTTGTAGAATGATGGTAGATCTGTAGAGTTATCTGCTTCGACCGGTCATTTAGATTTTACCGGGTGGCTAGTGCCAGGAAGGGTTTTCTATATACATAACCCACCCCCACCGAGAGGCACGAGAAATAACCGGATAAACAAGCAGGTTCTTGCTTCTCTAGGGAATTAGTAATAGCACACTATTAGGGTGAGCTACATCCACACCGTTCACGGGATTTACCACCTGCTCGAGGCAATGGTCCGAGCCGGTAATAGCATTAAGGACTCCAATCACAGTTCCCGTGTTAACTTGGAGAAGACTACCATTCAGATAACCACAGGCGCTGACGCAGGATAGGACAAACCGTGGTTATCAAAGGCCATACCATGCTGAAAGCACAGGTTCTCTTCTGATCACAGCAATTAAGCAGCATCGGGCATGATCAGTACTTGGAAGGGTGACCACCTGAGAATAACTCATGCTTTTAGCAGTTTTTTCGGCCGACTCGTAACATGCTTTCTACCCTTTAGGTAAGCAGGGTCGCCGTGGGCAATAGAAACACAGGAAGGATAGCTCACTTGTGGATACCCTACTTGCGGTTGTGTTTATGCATACTGTACTATAGTATTTAGTGCTCTGAGTTTTGTTGAAGTGTTTAAACAAACAGATGGTAAAGAAGTCGTAGTTTATTAAAAAGGGATTATAATAAAGGAAAAAACGCTAATCAATCCTTAAATATGACATGAATAAACACCAAATTAAAGAAAAAATTCAAACTGCAACAGATTCCGCAAAATTGGAAGGAATAATTTGTACATGAAATCTAACCAAAGATAGGCTACTTGGGGAGTACAGTAATGAGGATGAAATGAAAAAGTTGAAGTGTGATATTGAACAAAATGGGATTTCCATAGAAGAATTTGAAATAAAAAGACGAACAAAACGTAAGCCAAATATAATACGTTATATTATAGAAAATAACCCAAACAGTAGATGAGAGCCTAAAAATTCCTTAGTACAAAAATAAGGAACTAGAAAATAGTGAAGTGTAACACAAACATGAAATAAAAACAATTAAGGGAGCGAAGCGAATCATATATGTAGATCTTTCGTCTTTTTTAGCAAATAATGAAATGTATTACATATCGTCACAGGAGCCGCATGTAATGCGGGCTATTATGTGGTTGACTTCAGTGCCCAATTTTCTGTCGTTACGGCCGATCTTTCAGAAACACCGGGTGGATTTCTTTCACAATGAGGAACGACTCTTCAAAACATTATGATATGTTAAATATTTCTGTTATGTTTATATGTTTTTTCTTATATGTCCATTTGTTCTTAGTTACGTTCACAACTGTTTAAATTCTTGTTCATTGTTAATTTGAATTCAAAATTGTTAAAAAGACTAAGATTGTAAGGTTTTTTTTAAAATAAATTTCCACATATACCCAACCAACCGACAGGAAGCAACCCTGGCTCCGAATTCGGGTTTTTTCTGTGGTGATAAAGATAAAGAATCACCGAAAGGCTTCGAGTTAGGTCGGTGTGTTTCGATATGTCAAAGAACTAAGACAATATGGGTCTTTAAACAGGAAATAGTTTAATGTTTTGGCTCATCCAAGAGAGGAATTTTCTTCGGAAAAGAACTAAGAAAAATTTTCAAGATAATACTGACCCAGCTAAAACAACTAGAAAAATAATTGGAGTAAAGAAAATTTAAAAAGGAGAAGTTCTGATAAATTCACAGACATCACAGGATATTGATAAACTAATCGATGAATTCAAGGAAACTGGTAGAATCGAGACAGGATTAGAAATTATAAAGTCGAAGTTCGAAAATCACTGCATAACTATTTTTAATGTCGATAATAATTTTCTATAAAACAATGTTCTATAGAATTTCAAGACTGAACAGCAAGAACTTGACAATTGTCTAATGGAAGTCAAATCATCCTTTAAGAATCGTTTTGAACAAAATTCGATAACATTTATGGACCCTCTTTTTTATCCATAAAATTTCTAAAAAGAATCAAATTAATGTGTTTGGGAATAGAGTTAGTTTTAAAGAAGTGAAAAGGATGATCAGGTTACTCTTATATTTTCCAAGAAAGATAAAAAAATAACAGAATGTAAGAACGATACAAAATGTATTAACTATCTTAGATTTAACGAAATATTTAGACAAGTTACGATAAAATCATGCCTCAAATGATACAAAATGAAAATTAAAAGAGAAAGAGACTCATATTCCACAAATAAGAATAGCATTTGGCAAGTAAACACGAAATGTATGTTTTTCTAAATATGTGCATTTTCGGTATACATGTCGAGCAATTCTGTGCTGTCTCAGGATATTAATGAATTTGGCTATGATATAAAATCTGTTAATAAGCCATACAGCTTTGATTAAAAAGTTACGCTTTTATAAGAAATATCGAAAATCTTTTTCTGTTTTTAAACCACTGGTAGAATTGCTATAGGAAATAAAGAAAGATCCAATAGAAAATGATAGAATATTGGCGACTGTTCACAGACAGATTCAAAATTTAACGTTCATAACCGTATCTTTGTGTTGTTCTCCGTCCAATTAATCAAGGAAAACTTTGTACGTATAAAAAGTTTGTTGTTGAAAAATAATTAGAAACATTTATAATTTTCGGATACTTTAATGCAAACCAAATTTATGGAGAAACCGGGCACGTATTTTAAAGGAAACCTTGTAATAGACATGATTGACCATTTTAATTAAAATATAATGAATAATTTTATTCTAAACAGTATTTTCAAAGATGCCATGTTATAAGTTGGATTGATCTAACCATTCTTAAAAATATTGGTCTGACGCACGTAGTTTCTTGAAATGTGGATGATACAATGTATCATGATATAATTGAATTTAATATTTCTCAGGTAAAAGACATATAAAAAGATAAAGCTTCAAAGCTGAAAACTTTAGCAAGTAAATTATATCTACTTTAAGGTCCATCTTACTAGTTTCATGGGAAACTATAAAAGAGGAGCGTCAAGCTCTCTGTATATAAAACAATAGGGTATGTGACAAAAAACAGAAGTTAGCTATTCGTTTGACGATGGTAACGAACGTTTTGTTTACATAACAAAACCGGTAGCCATGTTAGGCATAGCCTGTTACAATACCGGTCGGGAGTAAAACAACTTTTTCAAGAAAATAATAAGTTTTAGACGTAAAGTTCACAAAATTTCTAACAATATAATGAAACATTGAAGGAAATTATTCAAAAGAGATCAGTCATATGGTCATATGGCGCAGATGGGCTAAGGCGAGATAGAGGATGTTCAAATCAGTGTCGAAATAGTTTAAATCAAGAGAAAGGGAAGTAGTGTTAAATTCTCAAATTGATATGAATATAATGGTGCTCACTATTGTGAATATTGTATATTTGATACTTTTACATTATAAGCACCCATTTGACACCTTTTTCTGTCTTGGCGAATTTTCTTGGAGAGCTCAATCGCCATCTCGGCTCTATTTCTTTCTTGACGATAAATGCCTCACGATGTATTCTTGGCGATCTGAAGCGTCAAGAGCCAGAAGGCGCCAATTTGGCCTGAAATGTATGGTGTGTGTATAACGGTGTGCAGATGATCTGCTCCGGATCAGCAAGTATTCATTGAAACTGCAAAGAAATCCAAGCTAAAGGAATTTAATTTTATCATGAAAACAACAAAAAGATAACAAGAAAAGCTGGAAATTACATTAGGTTAAATAAAGAGCTAGAAATTATGAGGATTAAGACAAGGAAACTTAGGAAACAGCCTATGAACAAAACGAGGAGGGGGAGAAGATAATTTTTAGGAGAGAATGGCCAGAAACACATGAAGTTGAACAGATGACAAAATGAATAATTTTAGAGAATAATTAGAATTTTATTATTCAGTTGCTGTTCTTAAAACAAATGTTTCCCACTCGTTTTGGCAGGATTAAAGAAGATACAGTAAGGGTTTGGTGAACTTCAGTCTATACGCACTAATGATTCGGCTTACATCCGAAGAAAATATGCTATAGATTTTAGAACACCATTTTCCAAAATTTCTGGAGTTTCGGTTTATTCTAATATGAAAGATGTATAGCACCGAGAAGAAATTGTAGTGAACACTATTGACATGAATAAATGGATAGAGACCCACACTGACCAAACCTACCCTAAAGGGTGTAAGGCCGAACACGGGCCGGTGGGGAGAGAGAAGTCCAAATCAAGATCAAATAAAAACAATGTTACAATCATTGATAGTTGAATTAAAACACCTAAATTTAACTCCCCAGGATAAAAATTAGTTAAAACGCTAAGTTTCATATATATCAGAACATTAAAATGAAACACAATAATACATCTTTGCACAATACACAACAGAGGATATTAAAATTTAAAAAAGCTTAAGAAATCACTCTCCAAAGAATGAAACACAAACGTATAATCAAGAGCAGCTCCTAATCACCATCCCTAAAAAATATTACTAACACAAAAAGACGCAACATACACACACTTATAAAAAAGGAATAAAACAAAACAAGGGCAAACAAAAATCCCTCACTCGAAACTACAGCGCAATAACACAACACCCCTCTGACTACCTTTCTACATCCCTACTAACTTAACCACGACAGAGAGATATGACTATAAAAGCAAAGTTACCAATAGATCTGATTGTAAAAAAATGGAACAAGTTAAAATTTTCTTAAAAGGTGTCTAATAGTAAAACTACAAGTTAACCCTTCACTACACACTTTTTTAAAGTGAAGAATAATAATTATTTTCATATGCAAGATTGGTCAAAGAATATAGAAAAAAATCACAATTTTTTGAGGGTGGAAAACATTTTTTTTTTCACTTTGCATATCTGCAAAATTGCGTGTATAAGGTTACAAATTCACTGACACCCTAACGTTAATGTAAAAAAATAGAATATTTTCAATAATAAACACAAAATTATAAATAATCAGATAGGAACTAAAATATAAGAAATGAAATGACTGAAGCTTTCGAAGGTATGTTTCCACAGTACAAATTAGTGTATTTCAGTCAGTTGTGGAATGAACGAAAGCAGTTTTTATCTTTATTCAAACACAAGTTCACTTTGCATTTTTCACACATCACATATGTATAGCCTTTACAGTTGGGATGTTTGCATGTTGTTCTCTTCGCATTCCAAATCGGCCAGTGATTGAGGGGATCTAATCTCACGTGTAGGCAATGAAGATCCTTTATGTTTGATCCTCTTAGTCTTTATTGGGTCTGAGGTGCTTGGCCTGCCGCGCCTTTTCAGTTCTGGACCAACCCGGCAAAGAGTTTCCGCTAAAATAGTTCTGAACATCTTTTGGGTCATAGATGGGTCTGTACGATCTGTCTCTTTCAGCATCCTTCGGTAAAGTATCCAGGCATTTATGACAATTGTGTCAACCAGATGAAAAAACAGACGCATATACCAACGTTTGGATCTTACTTTTATGTGGTGTCTTCCAATATTGCTGTCTAATAAGTCCACATTCCCCATATGGGAATTGTACACAGATACTACTGCTGGACAAGGTACCATTATGTGCTGTTTTTTCTTCCTATCAAACCTCCTGACTTCAGATTTTGGCACTTCTCCAACAAAAGTGGACAGAAAAGCGACATTGCTGTTATCTTTATACAAGACAGTACTAATATCCACCGACTCAAAATTTGTGGAAAATTCCTCAGAAAAACCACGTGGTTCTTTTTTCAGCTCTTGGTCATTTCTGAATTTACAATTTGGTATTCTATTTCTTTGAATTGTCCCTACACACTGAATGCCTTGCTGGAACAGATACACAGACAAATTTAGGGAACTGTAGTATCTGTCAAAGTAGAGCTTGTAATTTTGGTTTCTTGGTATTTCCCTTGACAGGCGAATAACAACGTTACCACTAGCTCCAATATCTGGTTCACCATCACGCCTAAATTTTGGATCATTTTCTTGGCCACTGTATATCTCAAATTTGTGAGCGAATCCCATGTCTCCACACAGAACATAAAGTTTGTAACCCCATTTATGGGGTTTATCTTTCATGTATATTTTCATGTGATGTCTAGCCTTGGTGGCACGCATTTGTTCATCAATCGATAGGCGTTCACTCATAGGTACTGACAAACATCTTTGATTCAGGTAATCAAGTATGGGTCTTATTTTATACAACTTATCGTGATCAGGACTTTGATGATCAGGTGTTTTTGCATTATCATTGAAATGCAAGCTACTATGCAGTTTTTCAAAATGTGTCTGAGACATAGTCTCTTTTACTAAATCAATGCCATAAACATCATTCCAGAGATCACGGACACAGGTAGGTGGGGCCAAACTGCTCAAAATACATATGCCAATGAATTTATGAATATCATAAACTGTGCAATCTACTGGTTTATTTGGATTTTTCTGGGTACTATATAGATTTGTTTCATCTGCAATTTTGGACACAATTTCATCAGTAAAAAATACTTGAAAAACTGGTAGGGTGTAGATAATTGTAATATTGATTGTGGTAATGCATTGTGTCCTGTAAATAGGAACGGTTCACCAGAAAATTTAGTACTTTGTTTTTTCCACAAAATCTGACATTTTCTAGTATCTGTTTTTTTGTTGGATGATGTGGGTTGATTTATGTTGGATGCTGTTGGTTGACTTGTGTTGGAAGATGTGGGTTGACCTGCTTCAGCAATAGATGGATGCACCTGCTTTTCAATTATACTACTTGAATTTTTTACCTTTTTTACAGTAGTTTCAGACTCACTGTCACTATCAGAAGATTCCAGGTCTTTGGGATTTACTGTAGGATCTTCATCCGAAAAATCATCGAAATCCAGCCCATCATCGCTGTCAGATGAAACATCCAGCGCCATAAATTCATCAACTGTCATCACTTTACGTTTTCCTCTGTCTATATAGGTTATGTGTTCCATCACAGGATATTTGTACCGAAAGCAGAATCAGAAACTACAATGTGAACGGAAAATACATATTTAAAATTTACATAACATGTAAATGAGTAAAGAATAATAACCACGCAATATTGCAGATGTGCAAAGTAAAATAATAAATGTATTACTTACATGTTTATCACCAGAATAATATAATAAATATGAAGTTCCACACCCTAAAGGTACTAGAACAGGGACAAAATTTCTTAATTGCTGTTCTGAACGAATTTATCTAAATATCAGCCTTAACAAAATGGCAGTAGGCGCCAAACTAACGAAGCTACACGCGGGAAAGCAGAATGGCCTTGAATGTAGAAACTAGCGCAGACTGGCGGCCAATTCTTTTTTCCTTCTAAAACTAGTGCTTATGCAGATGTGCAAAGCAGTCATCAATGTTAAATTTTCAAGGACAGTGGAGAAAATCCAATTCAAACTTCGCTTTGCAGATATGCAAAGAGGCGCAGTGAAGGGTTAAAAATAAATCAAAACTAGATATTAGGATATCAATAAGATAAGAGCAATTAAATACTATGAAAAAGGGAAGATAAAATCAGCTAAAATCATTACAAAATGCACAGAAATTTAAAACGCGACCAGGCAGGGAATCATTCCTCAGAGTCAAAAATTAGTAAGGTCAAAACAAACAATCCAAGTACATTAGGTCAAAATAAAATACAAACACTAAAACAGAGCAAAAAATGTTAAGTTTAAAATCTCTAAACCTTTACAATCCAAAGTTTAAAAGCTGGTTTAATAAAAACAAGCTTTTCTTGGGGTGAAAACAAAACAAAAAAAATGTCTGTATATAGAAAAAAGCTTGGAGGGTTAGTAAACAACACAGAAGCTCCCATCCTGCACTGGCCAAGACCGTGAAGGAGAGCATAAAAAAACAAAGTTATAAAGAAGATCAAAATGAATCTCCAAGCTATGTTCTGTCTTTTTGAAAGACACCCCGGAAAAGGAAAAAGAATCTTCACCCCCAAGAAATTCATAAATGGATTTGCTAATTAAAGAGACCTCCGCCATTTTTGTAATAGCTATTTTATCATCAAATTATTAAACGTTGCACCACTATTAGCCTCTGCTGGATTATTTATATTAACATGAATGGCAAGCACCGATGGTATTAATGACTACCTCATGACGTTACAATGATGAGAACTGGCTTAAAAAATCATCCTGCGTCGTAAAAAAAATCACTCTCTTTTTTCTCGCTAGGCATTTGGCAGAACTTAGTGCTGTGAAAATTCCAGTATTTAATTCCGCGTATTCTGCTCTCACTTTTGAACTCGGAGCACCTTTAGCAATCACCGAGAGATAAATCAAATTCAATTATACCTTCGCACCTATTCAAAGCAGCACCAGTCGTCAGAAAAGTAATCGCAAATAAAATTTCAATGGATCCTTATAGAAACTTGAAGTCTGAAATCCTTAAAAGATCAAGACTATCATCACAGACTTCAGATCTTAGATAGACTTTAGATACAAATATGGAGGAAAACTTCTTGGCGCAAAGTAACTTGGCGATCGTAGGCCAAGCTAACTCTTGCGAATTAGGTGCCGCAGTGCAGAATCCTATATAATACCAGATAAACTGATGTTAGAATTATTTCAGGAACTTCCGATGTCCGTAAAGTCAATTTCAGCTGCATTAACGTTTGAGAAGGCATCGGAGGTATTGCAAAGAGTTATGGAGGTGGCTTCAATTTCGGCAAACGAATACGCCAATTTTTCCTAACGGTTCTGTCGTAGAATTACCTGGGATAAAGTCAAAATTGAGATAATTTGAAATTAGTTGATACCATCATAGTTTCAAGAAAAAGTTCTTATTTGTGTTCACATTTGCATTTTTGCAAGAAAAAAAAACAAAACCTTTGGCGAGGCGTGCAGGTGACAAATTGCTTTCCAAATAGTTCTCATTGCCTATTAGTTAGAGAGACAGACATACTAAAGTAAGGTTTTTGATTATCACTGGATTTTACATTTATATCATTTTTGCTTCATAACTGCGAAAAAGAAATACAATTCAAATGACTCTTTCGGTAGCTAATGCTTATCCAATCCATATATGCTCTATTCAAAATATCTCAAAAACCTGAGAGTTTAGAAGAATATTTCAGTGTTCACTTTTAGTAGGAATTGACAGTAATAGTCACAAATTTCTTATAACATTTCAATCTGAGGCCTAATCTAAGCGACAAAAAGTTAGTTGAGTGCTCCACAAATGTTAACTCTCAGTTTTTCTAAAGGGAAAATGTTATCCAGTCGACGAAAACATTATCTACAAATACTGTCTACCAAAAATTACTATAAATGTTTTTTAGAAATCACAAAACTGTACCTATTCAGAAATAAAACACTCTGCAGTCCAATATGTTCAAACAAAATGTCTTATTTTTACTGCGAAGTCACGTCGTTTGGCACTTGAAAGTTTGAAAATCGCCAAAGAAGAATTCTAACACGTAATTGAATTAGAGAAGATACAAACTTCAAGGAGGAACTATACTGCACCATTACACATCGTACCCAAAAAGATCAGCTAAGGATGGATACTAGCAGGCGGTAACTGTGCTTTTAATTTCTCAAACGTTGACAGAAAAATATGTAGTTCCAGATATTCTGATTTTATTTCCTATAAACATGGTACAAAATTCGTTTCACATATACCTCATAATGGCTTATCACTTCGCCAAGTCTCTGAAAATGGCGTTTCAATTAATCTTCGGCTTCTTCTCAGACATAGTTTTGCACTTAACCGAAAGTTTCAATCAACTCATTTTTAAATTCATCCAACGGACTTCAATACTTTTCTTACTTTCCGTACGATTCCGTTGCTGTGCCATCAAAAATCTAATATGCATTGACAAGGCATATGATATTATCCCAGTAATAAAATTTTGATGTTCTTAGATATTCATCAAGCCTTTTATCAGATCTTCATTTTATAAAACTGTAAATACGGTAAGGTTTTGCGCTGTTTAAACAGTGGCTTAGAAGAATATTGAATACCTGTTTGAGCTGTAGACTTTACGGGCAATCCTGGGTAATTACTATAAAGAATTCTTCTGGAAGTAATTTGAGTATGGATTCCTTTCAAATACTTGTAAACTGTTTCGTCACCAAATGCCACGAAGAAAACACTTTGCAAAAACAGCTAGATATATTTTCAAAATGAAAAGTAAAAAGACAGCTAAATGGTCACTCTCAAGCTTCGAAGATAAAAGCATTAATGATATTATTCAAAGAATTAAAGCACGAGTCTAAATTTATACAACTTGCAGAAACTTCTAGAAGTTTCTGAATACATATTTTTATACCATGTTGCCAATGAATTTTCACTAAATAACTAAAGATGTAGGAAAGTTTAATCTACGTGAGTTCAATTCCGTTCAATACATTTTAACGATTGAAGAAGGAAATTTTTTGTACCCTCTAAATGTGGCAATATGATTTTAAAGCCTATTTATTAATGAATAAAGGCCTCGGTCTCCCATTGCTCTTCAAATCTTTTATAGCTATACTTTAGTAAGATCTTTATGCTGACAATCTCAGCGAGAGGCAAAATGTAATGTTTGAAAATATAATAAAGAGATTGAATTTTCTTCCTACTAGTAGTGATAATATCTTTTTAACTTTTTTTATTAACTAATTTTAAAAGTTGTGCAAGTATTATAATTGATAAGAGCATAAGAAAATATTTATAGAAACTGTAATAGAGTATTCTTGAAAAAAAGTCTTCAGTAGCATATAAATATTATACATTAGAATTCTCATTCTCGAACTTAGCCATCAATTATGTAAAATTGCGAAATTAATCGCTCTTACATAATATCTTGGAAATAAAGGTGAACAAGGTGCTCTACGGGGTATTGATGAAAACAAAATGTCATCTAAAAATTAAAATGGTTATTCCAAAAACAATTTCATTCTCTCATTTAACAACGCTGCATTCCATAAAAGTTTTTTAACAACTTATTTTCTTATTGCCAATTTGATAAAAATAAATATAGAATAGAAGCAAAATCGTTTGCTATTAATTTAAATTAAATATT
Source organism: Araneus ventricosus (assembly GCA_013235015.1). Classification (NCBI taxonomy): domain Eukaryota; kingdom Metazoa; phylum Arthropoda; class Arachnida; order Araneae; family Araneidae; genus Araneus; species Araneus ventricosus. Next base: position 91,939 of record BGPR01002977.1, read on the forward strand.
GACTAAAACAAAGATAATAATATTTATAGAGACGTCTTAATCGTCTGTTATTAAGGCTAAATTAAATTGCAATGAAATGCAACGGAACTGCATACAAATGAAAAATACTATTTCAAACTTAAGAAAATAAAGCGAAACATTCTAATTCGTTAGTTATTTGAAAGGAGTGACGTAATAAATTGGCGAATTCTGCCAGTTTTTGAAGATCATGAACTCCGTACTGTGGACGAGATTTATGTTTTGTTTACTTACATTAAAAACATTGACTTTATTTGCATTACTTTTGGACTTCCGCTATGAAAATTCCACTGACTTAGCATTACATGGGAATTGAGTAGTTAAAGCACTTTGATGTAAATAAACAAAACAGAAATTGCCATAAATGTCCGTTATTTCCGTTAACATACGTATTTCGTTTATTTTGCAGTATTTCTCGAAAAAAAATTATTTTTCGAATATCGAATTAAAACGGTGTAAACAGTTATGCATTACTATTATAACCAACGGAAAAGTATGAAAAAAATTATACTTTTAATCTTAAAATCGCGCAAAGAGCATAAAGTTTGGGAAAAATGACAAAAAACAACAATATTTAAAAAATCGTCGAAAAAATCAATTTCTCGAATAACGAATTCTAATAGGGAGCACAAGTTTTGTATTAGCATGCTAATCAACGGAAAAATATGGAAAAAATTATACTTTTAATCTTTAGTTCACGCATGAGGCCTAAATTTTGAAAAAAAATGACAAAAAACACCTCAAGATTTACTTTTACGCTAAAATTATACAAGCTACAGTTTTTAGTTTCTAATAACAACCAAGAACATTTTTGATGCGTAATAATTGAAAAAATACTTATAAAATTCGAAGTTTTTATTTTGAAAACGCGTTTTAGGGTTAAAAATTTTTAAATTTCGTGAAAATCAGTATTTTACCATATTATAAATGTACACAGTATTTAATTAAATCTGAAAAGTTAATTAACCATTTGGGAAATTGATGCTTACAACTCTAAATCAAACTTAAGCTTGCATATTGTAGTTATTCTGACTTTGATGTGGCCAGCAACACTTGTCCCGATACAGTATATATGGTAAGCATATGAACCACTGCAGACGGCGCTGAATTTTAAGCTCTATGTTGCGGATAACACCATTTTTCCATCCTGTGTTTGTTGCTGTACCATCACAACCAATTGCTTCCAGTTCATTAATGCCAACAACATAATCTTCCAGGTACTTAAGATTGCACTTGGCTATGTCACTACAGATTCCACTTGCTGGTGTGACGTGACCGACATATTGACCACCAGGTTCACGAATCAATCTAATGTGCTCCTCTTTCCTTATTCTTCTGTGCATTTATTTCCTATTTTTTCTTGAAAGATAGAATTATCTTTTCAGCCATCAAAATATACTCCCTTTGTCACTATTAGCCGATCCACAGTTTGCCCTATAGCTTCTCTTGCCTTCTGTTTCTCTCTCCTTATCTTGCTTTTACCGATCACTAGCGACGTATCTTTTTCAGAAATCATTCCAAATCATATAAAACGATAGAAACAATAACAGCTGTAGCTCTGTCAGAAACGCCAAATCTCTCACTAACCAAAGCAGTGGAGGTTACTTTTGACCTCATTTCAGAAGCTGAAGGAGATGAAGACAAATCAATTTCATCTCTTCTTTCGTTCAGAGAATTTTGAGAATTTTTTCATTTTACAAGTGTCATTGTCAACTGAAACAGTATCTTGAAATTATTCTTATTGTTTTCTCCTCTTTCTTTTCTGAAGTTTCTCTGATGCTTTATTATATAAACTATCAATGAAAGCAATCCTGGTTCTTCGTTGATCGTATATAAAATTTCTTTCATTGGATGGGATCTTCTTGTCTTTTACACAATTATGTTCTATAACTACAGGGCAGTCACATGCACTTACCTTTTCCCAACGTACACAAGTGTATGTCATAAAACACTTACACGCTTCAATATCAAATAACTTTGAATTCGTTTCAGCTACGAATTTTTCTGTTCTTTCCTTAAACCATTCTTTTTCCTGGTCTCGGTTATAAGATTTTTTTTAACTTTTTATATATGTCTCATCATAGACAGTTATCATTTTCACAACCATAGTATGAGTCACCACTGGAATGGAGGCTTTACAATATATCGATCTCTATTTGAGTAGCAACGCTATCGGCTATTATTGAGAATGGAACTTTCTGCTTTGAGATTTTAAAGTTTCCTTCAAGGCAACTTAGTACATTATTTTCGTGTGTCGGTAGGTTTGTTCCACTTAATTTTTTAGGCAAACCAAAAATAGTACAATGGTGCGTCTGTCTTGTAACTCTGGCCAACATCTTTTTCTAAGTCGCCATCTCATTTTCTTTACAAACGCTAACAAAGTCACAAAAAAATACTGAATTTCTGGATTTGTTAGTATACTGTAGCTTTTTATAGGAATAGAGCTGCAATCATATGTTCTCACATGGCAATCCAAATTGAAATTGGCAGACATTACAGAATCTGACTATGACCTCGACGTTACACACACAGTGAATTGGCGCTCTTTTCTACCACTTGCGCTTAAAGAGTGGGAGAGATGTAAAGGAACAAGTATTGCTGGTCACATCACAGTCAGAATAACTACAATAAGCAAGCTTAAGTGCGAATTAGAGTTGTAAGCATCAATTACACAAAATGGTTAATTAACTTTTCAGATTTAATTAAATACTGCGTACATTTATAGCATGGTAAAATGCTGATTTTTCACGAAACTTAAAACTTTTAACACTAAAACACGTACTCAAAATAAAAAGTGTGAATTTTATAAATATTGTTTCCATTATTTCGCACTTGAAAATTATTATGTCCAATATCACTAGAAAGGTGTTTAAAAGACAGCAACTTTCCAAATTTTTCATACGTAAAATTTTAAATGTATTATTTGATGACTTCATGAAAAAGAGCGTACACAAAGGCAGATTTGACTTCTCAGGCATGTTAAAAAAATATTAATGTAGAATAGGGGAAGACACAAATAGCCTTTTCAAAGTTCCATACTTATTTGCTATAATAAACATAGTGTAAGTTCTCTGTTAGCAAACTAAATAAATAAAAATAAAAAAAACTAATGAATCCCATTAACTGAATGTATTTTAAAATTGAAATGCTGTAGAAAGCACAAGTTTATCGATATCGAATTAAAATTGGCTGCAAATAAATAATGAATTAAGATATTTTTTCACTGTTTTTCTAAATATTTATAAATATATGTTTTCTTTCGTATACAGATGCTTATTTTTTTAAAAAAATTATTCTAAATCTCATTTGTTTGCATAATGTAAATTAAATTGATTGATATTAATTGAATAGTTAAATGGAAACCTTACGAATTTTTACAGTTTGCAGGTGATCGCATGCCTCCAAGGACAGCTTGAACAGGAATGTTGATGAGGCAAGGCGTGATACTTGATGGTAAGCAATGTTTGACGATTTTCAGGGTTTTTTGTGATTATTCTGCATTTCTTTCTGATTGTAGAACCAAAGTTAATTGCCAACTGCGGAGAGACTTAGCCCAGTTAACCTGCGAGCTTTGAGGTCGCCACTTCTCTTTGTGAAATATTTTTAACCTATCGCGAATGTGATATTTTCATTGCTGACCAAGCAGGAGCACTACCAGTGCGATGATGTGAAGTTACGTGTTAGTAAGCAGGTTCCAGATTCTCTTTGACGAGATGTGCATCTTTGTGAGGGTTCGATACATGACATAATCGTTCTGTTTTGCGTGGTACAAATTTACCGTATTTTTATTTGCGGCTGTCAGGAAACTTCTACCGACCTTAAACAGTATTGGGTTTCTCTTTATGGTTTCTAATGCTTAGAATGTGATATTTTAAATGACATTTGTTTATTTATTTCAATTGGGTGAAGCCAGTAGTAGCTCGTCCATAATTGTTGCAGAACTGCAGTTCCCCTGAAATTATTTTAAAAGATTGTATTTTCCCTTATATTCTAATTGGCTTACTTTTTCACTTTGATAATTCAGTAATCAACGAAAATGGCAAAAAGTAATAAAAATGTAAAAAAAGACGGGAAATCAATCAAGAATTAAGAGAGAGACAGACCAGAGTTGCAGAAAGTTTTGCCCCTCCTCAGGATGCGAAATTAACGCAAAGAGCAACGCGAAGTGGGAGAAAAGCAACTCTTTCTCCGTTTGAAATTGAATTCATTTGAACTGCATTTTTCCCAGCTCTCGCTTGGCGCGACTTCCTCATTTGGATTTTTTTCGCTTTTTCTTAGTAGTTCAGTCTGTAAGTAGTTTTTTTTAAATCCAATTCTGGAGGTGTTGTAATTTTTGCTTCTTTATGTTTTTTCGGGTGCTAATTACCAATCTCAGGTTTGCAACCAATAATTTTTGTTGGAATTTTAGTTATAGCCAAAAAGCATGAAAAAAACATTTTTCCCCAGTTTTTTTGCTTATAACTCAATTTCTATCGATTTTTACTATATCATCATTACATACCAAAATAAACAGCACAAAATTAACTATAACTTAGGTCTAAAGAACTTTTGAAGCACTTCTTCTCTCTGAGCTGACGAGCCGCCACTGGGTAAAAGCATGAGGGCAAATTTAGAATAAATTTTATGACATTTTCCAAAATAAATTTGTTTTCGTCTATTAGTCCAGCTAATTCATAACATGAATTGTTATGTTTATTCTTTAGTAATTTCAGTGATTATATTGTAAATCATCCTGACTACCAAATAATAAATGTAGCAATTTGAATTTTTAAAAATAAAGTTGACTTTTCAAATTATTTCAAACTGCAACTATATCCTTCTGATATCGTAAATAATTCATTAAATTAGATATTTTAATTATAAAATAAAGAAATTTCAGAAGAACCAGAAGAAGTAAACAATATCAACAGCAATATACCTTTTGCGCGCAACGCAGCAGCATCCAGTTATTGCATTAACAATATTGTCTATAATCAACTAATAAATTAAGATACATAATAAAATAAGTTAGAAAAGTTTTAAAAAAGCTATTTTATCATTTTAATCTTAATATAAATAAAAGTCATTGTGGGTATGTATGTATGTTTGTATATATGTTCCACATCTCCTCCTAAACCACAGCACTGATTTCAACCAAACTTTGCACACATATTAATTAAGACAAGGGGAAGATTACTGCCAACTTTTCAAATCGCAAAAGTTAATTAAACAGTCAGTTAATTAAAAAGTAACCGAAACCGCCTTTCCACTGTACATTCGGAGCAAATTATCCCCCGGACATTATTTTAATACCATCTTAAAGTTCAACACTTTACCTTTCCAATGATACCAAATTTTTATCTGTGACATTTTTGTTTCAATTTTTATTAATTTTTCAAAATATAAAAAAAAAATATTTATTACATGCAGACGATTTCGAAAGAACGCAAATTTATAGCTATTACGTTGCTTGGCTACGCCACGACTTTCAACTACTCTACCTTTATCGCTTGGTATTTCTGCTTTATTTTTTCAAATATCGTTTGGCAATGTTTTTCATTGTTTCTAAAAGAATCCTAAAGCTTCTTTAATTAGATTAAAATATTACTGCCGTTAATATCTTCTGTCATCCTTACCCGCTTCTTCTACGAAGTAATAGATATGTAATATTTTAATTGCAAATATTTAACTTTGAGTAAGACGAAATTCGGAGTAGCATTTTAATGATGTCTAAAAGAAAGTGTAAGTCAATCGCTCAGATTCCAACAAAAGCAAAAAAAATAAAGCTATTGCGAGGAAATGAAACAAATGCTCAACGACAGCAGAGGCTTCAGGCAATGAAGTACCTTGACAAATCATCGCGAGCGGATGAATCGGAAGACCAACGAGATCGTCGTCTACAAAAGATTCGGGAGCAGGCCATCTCATCGCGGGTCACTGAATCTGTGGATCAAAGAGAACATCGCCTGCAAAAAGTTCGGGAACAAGTTAGCACATCGCGGGCCACTGAATCTGAATATCAACGAATTCGTCGTCTACAAATAATGCGGGAGCAGGCCAGCACGTTGCGGGAAACTGAATCTGAAAATCAACGAGAACATCGTCTTCAATTAAAGCGGATTCAATCTATCAAATAACGGGTAACTCAAAGTCATTCAAAATTATGTCTCGAAGGTTTTCATTACGATCCTAGGAAAGACTATAGCAAACATGAAAACGTTATAATTGGAGGAATGAATCAAATATGTAAGTACTGTTCTGCAAAGAAATATAAATGCGAACCTCCGGGTATGTGCTGCTGCAGCGGGAAAGTCCGTCTACAAGCTCTAGTAACGCCACCAGAGCCGTTACTCTCTTACATGTCTGGGACTACTTCAGAGTCTAAACACTTTCTCAAGAATATAAGGAGGCACAACTAATGTTTTCAGATGACTTCATTCGGAGCCTCATCCATTGTTGGACGAAGTGGTTTTGAAACAACATTCAAGGTTCAAGGTCAAATATACCACAAAGCGGGCTCTCTCCTCCCTCTTCTAAGTGAAAATGCTAACTTTTTACAAACGTATTTCATTGGTGACGAAGAAAAGGAAGTGAATTAACGATGTGAGTGAGACGAGATATTGTTTTGTATCTTCAACGAATGTTTCATGAAAACCACCAGCTTATAAAGACGTTTAAGACAGAGCTTTAGAATATATGCCTTCAGATGAGAGTAAAGTAGTTATCCGTGCCGATAAAAGACCAGTCGGCGAACACGAGCGACGCTTGAACAATCTCCCAATAAATGAGGTGGCAATCATCATAGCAGGCACTGACTGTGACAGAAGGGACATAGTCATTCAAGAACAAGGTGGATCGCTACAACGCATTGCAGAGACAAACCGCTCTTATGATGCCTTCCAATATCCCATTATACTTTGGCAGGGCGAAGACGGATATCGTTTCGATGTCATGCAGCGTATTCCCAACTCGGAGTCTACAAGTACCAAGAAAGTGTCAATGATGAACTTTTACGTATATAGAATTATTCGAAATAACTCATTTAATCACATTTTAAACACTCGTCAGTTATTTCATCAGTTTATCGTGATGCTTACGCTAAAATTGAAGCTGAATGTCTTCTTTACATAAGACTCAATCAAAATAAACTTCAAAGCGAAGAATACATTCACTAAAAAGATGTTGTTGCAACTGAGAAGAATGTCGACGACATTGGAAAAATGTTAATTTGCCCTCCACCTTTACAGAGAGTCCACGGCAAATGCATGAATACGATCAAGATGCTATGATCTACGTCAGATCATACGGACGTCCTGACCTGTTCATCACATTCACATGTAATCCCACCTGGTTAGAAATAAAAAAAAGAATAAGTCATGGGCAGACATCTACTGATCGCATGACTTATTAGCCAGAGTTTTTCCACAGAAGCAACAAAAGTGTATCAATATTTTGACTAAGATGGTTGTATTTGGTGAAGCCAGATGTTGGATGCATTCAATAGAATGGCAGAAAAGAGGCCTTCCGCACTCTCATAACTTAATCTGGTTGAAAGAAAAAGTCCAGTCTACCCAAATTGACGACGTTATTTCTGCGGAGTTTCCAAACACAGAAGTGGACCCAGTACTATCGGACCTAGTGAAAAATGATGATACATGGCCCGTGTGGAAATTTTAATATGAATTTACCTTGTATGAAAGACGAGAGATGCAGTAAGAAATATCCTAGACAACTGATTAAGGAGACGCAGACTGGGGATGATGGCTACCCAAAGTATAGGAGAAGAAGCCCAGAAGATGGTGGATGTACAGCAAAAATTTATTTTCGGGGCAAAGAAATCTATATCGATAACAAATGGGTTGTACCATACTCGCCTCTGCTTTCTAAAATGTTCCATCCTCATATAAATGTGGAATACTGTAAGTCTGTAAAGTCTATAAAATACATATGCAAATACATCCACAATGTCAGTGATATGGCTGTTTTTGGTTTAAAGAAGGCTAATGAGCATGATGAGGTATCAAATTATCAGTTGGGATAATACATTAGTAGAAACGAGGAAGTTTGGGCGAGTATTAAGTTTTCCAATTCATGATAGGCATCCGATAGTCGTTTATCTGAGCGTGCAATTAGAGAACCGACAAAGAGTGTACTTTACGAGAGCAAATGCTCAATCAGTTGCTTCTGAACCACCTAGGACAACCTTAACAGCCTTCTTTCAGTTATATAAATAAGACCCATTGGCAAGAACTTTGCTATACCCAGAAGTTCCTCGCTGCTATAACTGGGACAATGGAAGGAAAATTTTCGTTAGAAGAAAAAAAGTACTCATGTTTTTGGTAGTGATGTAGCTGCAAGTAAGGCTTTATTGCGTGTCTACACTGTTCCATCCTAACAATTCAGAATGATTTTTCCTAAGAATGCTGCTTCATATAATCAAAGGACCAAATTCTTATGCAATGCTTAAAACTGTAGATGGTCGAGTATGTAACACCTTCAGGGAAGCCTATCATAAACTTGGATTGCTGGAAGATGATGAACACTGGACTAAGAAAATGTCCGAAGCAATGTTGACTTCATCTCCTGATCAAATACTAAATTTGTTTGCAATTATACTGACTACATCCAATCCCAGATTTTTGTGGGATAAATTCCGCGAAAGCATGAGTGAAGACTTTCTTTGCCAGAGTTCGTCGAAACAACGTCACCTATGACATAAGATTCTCCTCAGAAATATTTGACAAAGTTCTCATTATACTGGAATCCAAAGGTATGTCTATCTGTAGCAAAACTTTGTCACAGTTACGTTCAGTCTCCGGAAAGAAATCTTGACTTCACAAATAATGCTGACCTTCTTCGAAAAAAAATTACAATACCGCTAAATTGGGGAAATTTGTTGAATTTAATAAACCACTGTTGACGGATGGCCAAAGGAAGGCTTATGATTACATCATGGAATGCATCAACAAAGAAAAAGGGGTATCATTTTCCTAGACGCTCCAGGAGGAAGTGGTAAGACCTTTCTAATTAATTTATTGTTAGCTGAAATTCAATCAAAGAATAAAATAGCACTTGCGATGGCTTCCTCTGGCATAGTAACTATTCTCATGGAAGGTGGAAGGACCGCGCACTCGGCACTAAAGCTGCCTCTAAATATAAATGTGGAAGAATACCCCATTTGCAATATTAGTAAAACAAGTGGTCAGGCCAAAGTGCTACAAACGTGCAAAATCTTAGTATGGGATGAATGTACAATGGCTCATAAGAAGTCATTGGAAGCCCTTGACAGGACTCTACGGGACTTGAGAAAGAATGATCGCTTCCTGGGAGGATCTCTGCTGCTTCTTGCTAGTGACTTCGGACAAATTCTTCCTGTCATACCGAATTCGACACCGGCTGATGAGCTCAATGCTTGCTTTAAGACATAACCATTGTGGAAGTTTGTTAAGCGATTCAAGTCAAAATCAAACATGAGAGTTCGGTTTTGTGGAAATGAGACAGCCCAACATTTTGCACATATACTCCAACAAATCGGTGAAGGTACATTCCCAACTGATTCAAACTGTGAAATCAGCTTTACAGATGATTGTTGCACTCAAATTAAAACGGTTCAAGAATTTATCAACGAAAGTTATCCAGGCATAGCCGAAAATTACAAAAATCATTACTGGTTATGTGAAAGAGCCATTCTCGCGACCAAAAACGATGCTGTGCATGAGTTGAATAAGGAGAAATGATACCAGGATAAATGATACCGCATTCAAGAAATGATACCAAGCCCAGTCACCGAGTTTAGATCTGTAGATACAGCAGTGGACAATGGTGATGCAGTGAATTTCCCCATAGAGTGTTTAAACTTACTAGACCCTCAGGAATGCCACCACAGCGCCTGCAGCTTAAAATAGGTTCTGTCATTATTCTGTTACGCAATTTAGATCCCCCAAAACTTTGTAACGAAACCAGGCTCAGTGCGAAAAGGCTGTTAACTGATATCATAGAAGCCACTATATTAACAGGAAAACAAAAAGGTCAGGACGTATTGATTACTCGGATACCATTAGTCCCAACTGATATAAACTTCAGTTTCAAGCGATTACAATTTTCTGTTAGACTTGCTTTTGCCATCACTGTGAACAAGGCCCAAGGGCAGTCAATCAATTGGTGCGGTGTTAACCTAGAATCTCCGTGTTTTTCTCACGGACAGCTTTATGTAGCATGTTCCAGAGTTGGCTCCCCAAAACACCTCTTTATCCACGCTCCAGGTGTAAATTAAGACAAAAAATGTCTTTTACAGGCAAGCACTGGATTGGTGAAAATCGTTGCAGGCTTGATCTGTGTAGTTAGAAAGCTGTATATTTCACTGATTACTGTACAAATTTTATTACTTGCTTTAATCGGTGTACTTAATGTTGTTTGAAAGTGTAAAATACATGTTCATCGTTCAAACTAATCGCGTTTGCATTCAAAATGTACTAATGTAGAGTAATAAACAGGCTAGATTTAAAGCGTTATTTCTGTGTTTAGAAAGCTGTATCTCTGTATTAGCATTATCTGTGTTTGGAAAGCTGCATATCGGTGTTAGTAATCTCTGTATTTAGCAAAGATTGATCTCTGTATTTAGAAAACTGTATATTTGACTGTTTACTGTGCGAATTTTTATACTCGCTTTAATCTTTGTATTCAATGCTGTTTGAAAGTTTTAAATGCATGTTTATCGTTCAAACTCCTCACGTTTTCTATCAAACCGTAATAATGTAAAGTAATAAACAGGCTAACTTTAAAAGGTTTAATTCGAAAGTAATAAAATAATTCAAATGAATGTTTGAGGAACAAAATTGTGACAGTGTCTTTCTTTGAAATAAGATATGTTTGCTTGTGAAAATATTATGAAATCGAGCAACTCTCTCTCTCTCTATATATATATATATATATATTTAAAAAAGCAGAGTGTAAGCCGAAAAGTTAATTAAAAATTAAGCAACATTTTGGCGTTTTCAATCAATATTTTTTGAAAATATAATGTCGCAAAAAAACTATTTTACATCGTATTAAAGTTTAAAAATTTAGATTTCATTGGCACAAATTTTATTTCCGCACAATTTTTTTCTTTAATTTTAATAATTTTTTCCAGAATTAATTTCATACCTAATATGTATAATTTTTTTATTATTTTAGAATAAGAATAAATACGAAGAACTGTTTTCAAAACACATTAATAGAATTCTGTAAAAATACTATAAAAATGTTTAAAAAGCAGACAATTAACACTTTATATATGAAACAACTATTGATTTGGATTAATTTCATGTTTATGTAATAAAAATAATAATTTAATTAATTTTCTATTTATTTAAACGTGGAGAAAAATAGCTGTATGTTTGACTTGATTGCTTATAGAATCTTTTGGTTCAACTGATATTATCATTTTAATTTAAAGATGTTTCAGACGATAAACTGATTTTGTGTGTAATAATATTTTAAAGAAAAGTAGTTTTAGAATGAAAAATATTCGACATGAAATTAATTTGATCTCGAGCAAGGCCAGGTATATCAGCTAGTATAGTATGAAAATAGTTATTGTAACATAAAACTTTCGAAATATATCACGGAAAAACGCAAAGTCTTGCTTAAATTTTAATTAACTAAAGTTTAATTAACTTTTGGGACTTCAAAAGTTGATATTTATCTTTCAATTCTTGTATAAAATATTTACAGAAATAAAAAGAAATTAGCTCCAAGTCTCACCATTGCCTAGCAACGAAGTATCAATAAAAATGCTTTATTTCAAAATCGTTTGCAAGAAATCAATTTCTATAAAATATTTTAAAAATTCATGAAATTTAAAGGATACATTGTACAGAAATAAAATTGGTATCATTGAGAAGGAAATATGTTAAAATTTAAGATGGTATAAAAGTAGATTTTGTCGGAGAATTTGCTCCGAAGTTATGGCGGAAAAACGGTTTCGGTTAATTTCTAATAAACTGACTGTTTAATTAACTTTTGGACTTTGAAAAGTTCATAAGTGTCTTCCCCTTGTCTTAAATAATAAATTTGCAAAATTTGGTTAAAAACAGTCCATTGGTTTAGGAGGAGATGTGGAACATAGCCACATACCCACATACATAGCTACAATGACTTTTATTTATATTAAGATTTTCAAATTTAATCTTTGAAAAATTACTCTTTTAAAGCACGAAAACCAACGATCATCTCGTAAAACAACCATCATCGAAGGAGTTATAATGGAAACACTAAAACCTCCGTATGAACATAAACAACCATTACAGGAAAAAATTTTTAGAAAATAGCAAAACCTTTTCGAAAATTGAAACATTGGTAGATCTATGCATAAATTATTAAAAACAGCTAAATTAAAATCAGTCTTTTGAATTCATGAAGAAAAACTGTTAGCGTCAGGATATGGTCCGTTTCATTATCGGACAGTGACTTTTGTGCTTGCGGAGAAGTGGGTGACCCCGTCCACTATTCAACACCTTGAACCCTCTCTTGGCATCCAAGGAAACCCTTATATTCACTGGAAAGTCTTTCGTATCAAAGGATTCTTTATAAATAAATTTAAGAAAAAGAACCAGAAATATGATTAAATTCATAATAGCACAAAAAATAACTGACAGGATTAAAAACCTGTCACAGGACAAAATCAATACTGTAATAGAATCAAAAAGTAAAAATAATAAAAAGAATAATCCGGCAGAGGACTTTCTCAAAGGTTCCCTCCTCCTACTGGGATTCTAAAAATACAGAAATTTTAATAATTTTCTATAGAAAAACCGACTTAAAAAGTGAAAGTGTTAAAAGGTTCCCCCGTGACAGAATTACCCCAAAAATTGAAAGAAAAAGTTAAAGTACCTTTCATCAAATTGCCTTTCAAACAAAAACCAGATGCAAAGCTACTGATACGAAATATGGCGCCTAAATATATACAAAGGAACAATGAAATACTGATTGGGAAGCCATAACATATAATGAATAGTTACTTCAATTAGAATAGTCATTTCAACTTCTTTCGAGCAATATTTCTAAACTAACTTGCATTCCATACATAGAATAACCTTAATCCTTCTTTTCTCATATTTAAACCTTAGTAGGAGAGGGTGGCTTACAGAGTACGAAAGTGAGATTTTTCTTGTTGTGAAGTTTTGATTGTTCCTTCCTGAGCCCTCTCCCTCCCTCTGATCTAATAGGAACACCCCTCGAGTATAATGCGTCTAGCCGATTCGTTCTGTCTGGCTTCCGCTTTCCAATCTAAGCATATTTTGCGCTCTAGTCACATCGACGAACTCATCACGCCAGAAACTTGAGCTCTTCTAACAGATTAGAAGATAAAGACACGAAGGACGCACGCAGAAAAACTGATAAGTTAGCTAGAGTTAGCTACAGTGAGAGAGGTTTTCGACTCTTTCAATGAAAACTGCCGAAAATGTTATACATTTAGTGACCAACTCACGATCGAAGAAAAATTGGAGTCCTTTCATGAGAGATGCTCATATATTCAACATAATATACCGAATAAATTTTCTTCTTTTCTGTTTTATCTGTCATTCTTTTTCGCTATTATGGTTCCTGAGCCGATCAAATTAAGAAACTGAGAAAAATGGGTAGAAATATGAAGCGGAGGGTGGTGGAGCGTCACCTCTAGGCGCCGCCCCTCCCACCGAGAGTTAATATAATCGTTTCACATAATCTTTGCGTGCGGTATATTTTGCAATGTCTTACGTTTTATTAATACTGCACATTATCATTTTCTTTCGTTTAGTATTCTGGTATTCATGACATTGCGTAAATTTTCCTTTTATATTATTGTTGTCAAACCATATACTTTTAATTTCTCCATTTCCTTCATTTGTATATTGTGTTATTTTTTCTCTGCTTAAGACAACGAGCAATTAAATATTAAATACATGGCCGGTTACGTAGGTCATGCACTTTTGATATTTACACTGATATCTATCGTAAGCTGAAAGCGATTTGTAGTCAAATTTTTAATTATGTGTACCTTTATGTGAGATTTATTCTTTTATTAGTTTTGTATTAATATTTACTAATTTTTAATGCATCACATCAATTGTGCTTTTACTTTTTCCTTGTTTTCTTCATACATTTGCCTTCTTACATGTTTGTTTGCTTCTACCTGCCGAACCCTCAATATTCAGTTGAAGATCTTCTGGTAATAAAAATATTTTTGTACATTTAAAAAATAAGTTTTAATATTATGATTATCAATAAAAGCCGGCCTTCGAAATATTTAACAAGGAAACGTTATTGCACTGATGACCTCCGATATTATTTACGAAAGTCGTCTGAGCCTAATTTTATGTTAGTTTATTTAATTCAGCTTGTTTATGCTTAAGGTAGGATTTGCATTGAACATGTTCCAGGCAATAAAGATTTAAAATGTTGACAAAAGTTTATCCCTCAAAATCTCTGAAGAGGTGTTCATTCACTTTTAAGTAAATGCACAATTTAAATGTTCAATGCATTTTTCTGAAAACGTAATGATACTCTTTTAGGCCAAAAAAGGCCAAATTCAACAGGTAAAAATATTTACTAATCTGTTTCTTTGTAATTATCACAATGAATAAACGTTGGCTTAGTAACACCTTTCCTTGAGTATTATATTCTTAGATAAGTAAAAGATAATTTTCAAATATTTAATATTTTCTTTTTCTACAATAATAAACATTTGTTAACAGTTATTGTTGAGCGATTACATAGCTCTTTTTTGTCTCATTTAAAAACGAAATCATATATTTTTTAAAGAATCCATTTTAATATATATATTTGCATTATGTTGCCTAAATAATTAAAGAAAAATATATAATCATTGATCAGGAAAGCAAAAAGGAAGAAAAAGGTAAATAACTGATTTGAACTCAATTTTCAGTAAACTGCTAAAAACATGTTCAGAAAGGTTTTCGGCAAACAGAATTAATACTATGAACACAGAACAAGTTTGGATTTTGGAATTTATAATTTTAATTATTTTGAAACTTGAAGCGAGTAATAAAGCAATTTATTCTTTTTAATTGCGGATTTTTTATTTTCTTAAAAATTATTTCAGCAACTCTTTATGATACATCGTAAAAAATAGGTACACAGTTTCAAAATTACGGAATTTTGGTTTTAATCAATAATATTCAAAAACAGTTCTTCTCCAATTGGACGCAGTTCTTTACACTTGCAGCAATTGACTCGCGCGATGTAATAGTCGAGTTTCCCCTTACCATATTTTCAGCTGTACAAGCATGTTGTTTGCAGGGAGAAGACACTTGATTATAATTTATTTTTGAATGATTGATTGAGTTTTTAGGCTAAACAAGGGGTAGTTTAGAACGAACTTGGATGATTTGAACTGCGATGAGGTGATGTGGACGAATATGAATTAGAACTAATTCTACAAACGTAAACGCTACACGTAAACGCTTAGTGAGGATGTTGACGAAGTCATATTTAATTTACATCAGGCTCTTATTCATGGCATATCCCTGGTAAAATCGAGTGTGGAATCCATGAAAATCCCATCCAAAATCTGAGACTCTGCTACTAGGCCAACATATAATTTACCCTAATTTTCTAAGAAGTAATTTTGATTGGGAATGAAAAAATGTCATCTTAATTCAACGAATTTGTTGTTATCCCATTAGTGATCATTGCGAGGCTGCCCTGCGGATTATAATGAGGTAAGTACAGTGGAACCTCGCTTAACCACTTAACAATTTCTTTTTCTGCCATATTGTGTCCAAAAATAAGCACATATTTTATAAGAAATTTTGATTCAAATTGATTTTATAAATTCAAATCAGCAGTCAAAACAGTTAGAAGTATTGATTTTATTAATTTTCGTAATTTTTAATTGCATGGGGAAAGAAGGGCCTAAAACTGGTTTACCTAACCTAACCTGACGTAAAAACTGTTTTACACTTATTTTGCTATCCAACATTAATTAGACTGCTAGAGTCATTTTCTAGAAATATTGCAAAGAAAAGAAAGTGAAAAGGCCTGGAAAATCAATGGATTGGCTAGCAAAAATGACCTGCCCGAGCGGCGTTCGGGCAAATCAGGGAAGTCTATTTAAGTGTGAACTCCTTCAAAGAAAATTTGAACTATTGTGAGATTTGGAATCACATTGCATTTCCCACTTAGAAATTGTACTTCCTTGCGATATATACGGTGAAAGGTTAAATGAAAACGAACTCTTCAAGTTGAAATGAAATGGCTGGTATACATTGAATTCAAACAGTGCATTTAATTACTAATGCAAATTGTTTTGTACAAGATTTATCAACACGAAAATGGGGTTTTCCCTATTGGCGGCACATATCTACTCAATTACCCCGACCTGAATCAAGTATTGAATATATGCTAAATTATAAAAAATGGAGAAAATCACAACTATTTAAAAATAATTTTTCCTCTTTAATAGCACGCGCATAAGCAGAAATATGAGAAATGCGATTTTTGAGTACGCAGTTTTTTGCAGGTTCTTTAAATGACTTTTGTTCGGTGAGAGACAATGGGAGCGTTTTATTCTGTTTTTAGACGAATTGTTTTTGTTTTTGTTTTGAAGGAACACGCTGATAACAAAAACGACAGACCATGTGTTTATTACGAATGCAAAAATGCTTGTGACACAAAAGCTAAAGAGTCACAGTCAAGGAGATTTAAGATAGATAAAGGAACCAAAATATATGATATATCTAACAAAGGAAGATATTTGCGATTTAAATGTACAGTGTGCGAGAAGTTATTTGACTCTAGTTATAAACTAAGAGTCCATATGCGGTATCATACAGATGAAAGGCCTTATGTTTGCGAAAATTGTGGACTAGCAGTACATACTAATAGTGCCTTAAACCAGCATAAACGTACAATGCACAATATGGATAAACCTTTTCTGTGCGTTGGCTGTGGCATGAAATTCAACAGAAAAGGAAATCTGAAGTCACGTATGGAAATAAACAAAGGAATAACTCCACTTGAGTGTACACCGTGCCCTCGGGAATTTACGCTCTTATATGAGGTTGAATCTCATCGTATGTCCCAGTTAAAAATGGAACTGCTCTGCGATGTATGCGGGGAAAAATTTAATTGCAAAAGAGCACTGCAGTCCCATGAATTGGCTCATGATCATGATGCCGACTAAATTATAACTGTTGCTTTTCCCTAGAAGGGAATGAAATTTGGATATTTATATTTTTGTCCACCGTTGATGATGGCAGTTGCCATGGGTATATCCTTCTAAGCCCAATTATTTATACTGACTTTGCAGAGTAGTTTAGTTAATTCTGATTTATTTCCACTATTTTTAGAATTAAGTATTGGTGTCACTTTTGAAAGTATTTATGATATTTTATACACGCCTTGTTTAAAGTGCAGTTGCATTGCATATTATTATTTTCGTTTTGAACCCGTCTGTCTGAAATTGTCTTGTTCTAATAAAGTAATTCGCCTTTGTTTTTGTTTGTTCGTTTTTGATATTTAAATTATTTTAAGATATAACTTTTCATTTTGATATTACTTTATTCTGTGTTTGTGAATGAAATTTCTTTTTCTTTTTATCGGGTGTTTTGAATTATGAGAAAATAACTTCTGAGTTTAAAAAAATTTATCTCCTTATAAAATATAAGCCACATGATGATAAATATTATAGCAAGATTAAATGATAAATTTAAAGTTATATACAAGTATTGTAAAACTAATTAATACTAAAATTAATGCAGATTAATACTAAATGGATTCAGCGAAGGATTAAAAGTGACCAGCGTAATAAATTAAAAAACCCTACGAAATTAATTAAAGAACGTTATGCTAATAAAATATTATAAATATGAAAAAGATAAATACAATAAAACTTAAACAATAAAGCGCAATGTGGTGATCGTCATGAGAAGTAAAATCAAGCTATTGCGAAAGAAATTTCAAAGAACTAAAGAAAGCCATGAAATATCAAGAAGACCTGCGAAATAAAAAAGATAATTATATCAGCAAAGAATTATTATGTCCAGGCTTACTTTGAAAGAATTATAAAAAAAAGATAAGGTTGGATAAGTAAAAATATTATAAAAATAAGATGAAGGAAATTCTCATTTAATTAATTAAAAAATGTGATGTTGAATTTATTGCTAAACATGAGGAAATAAAAAAATTTTGTAATTAAAAAATAAGTCGAAAAATTCATTGATTTATTTCAAGTGAATATATAAGAAGAAACGATAAATTTCTATGATTTTTTAAATAAAGAAATTTAAATATGCATTGGGAGGTATGACTGGATCATTAGGACAACGAACAGCCTCTGTGATAGGATTTCATTCCATAACCAGCTAGCCAATATAATACTAACATTTTAATTCACGGTTTTTGACCAGATTATTGACAAATTGATAGTTCGACCACTGTCCACTGAATTGCAGTTTTTTATATATTTTTCTGACAATTCTATCTCACTTCAGAAGTGACAACGGGCCTGCCCAACAGGGCCATTCTAGCAGATATATGGAGCGCTAGGGTTAGTATATATGTTATGTTAAATAATTGTCATCCGCTCCAGGCCATGGATATCTCAAGAATGCGAGAAGACAGCTGAAATGTAACTGGGACTTAGTGCCAGAAGTCAAGAAAGGACTGCGTCGTTCATCCAAGAAAATTTTTAGCATAATATCGGATCCTATTCGAAGAAAGAGATCAATTTTAGAATATGCCCTGGCACAAGTAATTGGCTCTAAATTAAATGCCACAAACTTAATGCCAGAGAAAGAGAACTAATGGAATTTTCCCATAGACAGGATAAGGATATTATTAACTATCCATATTTTTCTCGGAACTATGGTACTGCTCATATAGATAGAAATAATGGATCGGCATCACATTATCTTAAAAATATAGACAGAAGATATTTTGAAGACACTAATATTTAGTTCAGAAGATACCCTGAGGAATAATAAGCTAATCATTTTAAAACCATCAAGAACAGGGAAAAAAATTCAAAAAAGCTTAAAATTACGGCAAGTAAATATATATTTTCAAACTCCTGAAATTATTATTAGAATCATTCACAAATGTTCTTAGAGAAATAAATACGTTTAGATAAATCATAAATCAATGTAGCGAAAGATTAAACCTGATCTGAGTAATTAATGAAAAGCATACGAAATTAATTTAAGATCGTTATGAGAATAAATTATTATAAATATATAAAATAGATAAATATATACGATAAAAATTAAACAAATGATTGATTATCTGTCTCGTTATTCGCGATGCTTCTAAATAATTAGGAGTGTGCATTTCTGTAATCCTTAATATCTGCGAGCCTTTCAATGTCAATGATCTGATGCAAGTAAGAGTTGACCACATGCGAATGAACTGGAAATCCCTGCCTAATGCGGAAAAGAAGCTAGATAGGTCAGCTAAGAAGATAGTGGCCCGAATGCTGGGGCCAAATCCAGCAGCGAGACCTAGCATGCATGTCAATTGCTAATATGAAATCCACGAAAGAAGCGGAGTATGTAAAATGTACTTACGAGTAGTTGGCTAAATAGTAAATGTAAGGAAATTAGATGCTGGAGGAAGGGAACTCATGGAATTCATCCATTGACAGGACATGGATATTATTAGCTATCCAGATTCTCCTTTAACCTGTAAAATTGTTCGGATCGATAGAAATGATAGATCGACATTTTTTTTAAATATAGATTTCCTTTTTTAAAAAATATAGACAAAATAAATTTTGAAGACTAGATGGTTATTTCAGAAGATTCCCTTAGCAATATAATAAGCTAATAACGTTAAATCTAGACAGAATAGGGGAAAAAATTACAAAATATTCAAATTACGGCAACTTAAATATATTTTCAAACAACTCAAATTATTAGTAGTATCTTTCACAAATTTGTTTTAAAAATAAATAATTTTGTATAAACACTAATCATCCTTCAGCGGAGGATTAAACATCATCTGCGTAATTATTAAAAACCTTCGAAATTAATGCGAGATCGTTATGCGAATGAATTATTAAAATTATATAAAAAGATAATTGCAGAAGATAAAAATTTAACGAATGATTGATTATCTGACATGTGTTTTAGCGATACTTCGATATAATTTGGAGTGTGCATTTATGTAATCCTCAATACCTGCCAGCCTTTCAAGTACAATGATCTGATGCAAATGCGGATAGTCCAAATTCGGATGAATTGGGATTTTCTGTCTAGTGTAAAAAAGAGACCATGTAGGTCAGCGAAGAAAATTGTTGCTAGGAAATCCAGGAAAGTAATCGTAAATGAATTCCTCTAAGGATTATATCTGAAAATGGATATTTTGAGATCCTCAGTAGGGCAAATTAAAGAATTAAAGAGGACCATGAAATATCAAGCAATCGTTTTGTATTTTAAAAAAAGCGAAATATAAAAGATGAGTATACCAGCAAAGAATGATTATTTCCGGGCTTACCAATGTTAGAAAATGTAATGTTGGAAAGTGAAAATAATTAAGAAAAAATAAAATGAAGAAAATACGAATTGAATGGACTAAAAATTGAGATGCCGAATTTATTGCTAAATAGGAGTAGAAAACTTTTTTTGTAATTAAAAAACAATTCGAAAATTCATTGATTGATTTGAAGTTGATATGTACAAAGAAACTATAAATGCCCCTGATTTTATAAATGAAGAAATTTAAATGTGCATTGTTAGCTATGATTGGATCATTAAGGCAGCGAACATCGTCTTTCATTAGATTTTGTTCCATAACCAACTGGCAACTAAAATACTGATATTTCAATGCTCGTTTTTTGACCAGGTTATTAAAAAATTGAAAGTTTAGTCCCTGTCCTCTGAATTGAAATTTTATTTATATATTTCAGACAATAATTTCTAGCTTCAGATGTGACATAGTTCAAGAAATACAAGGCTATTCCAACGGATATATAGAGCGCTAGAGTCAGCATGTATGTGATGATAAATAATTGTAAGCCGTTCCAGTTCATGGATCTCACAAGGAAAGGCCAGCTCTAATGTAACTGGTACGTTATGTCAGATGTGAAAAGGGGCTGTGTCGATCACCCAAGAAAATTGTTCGTAGGATGTTGGTTCCAAATCCGAGAAAGAGGAAAATGACCTGACGATTAATTGGCTCCAACGTAAATGCTACCGACTTTGATGTTAGAGGAAGAGAACTAATGGAATTTATCCATTTACAGGGCAAGAATATTATTAACTATCTAGAGTCTCCTCCAAACTATGATACTGTTTGGATAGATCGAATTGACAGATCGACATCACTTTATCTTAAATATATAGACGGAAAAAATCTTGAAGACTGAATAGTTAGTTCAAAAGATACCCTTAGCGAAAATATAAAATAATAACTTTAAAAGCAGTAAAAATACGGGAAAAAATTTCATAAAAGCTTTAAATTATGGCAAGAAAACATATATTCAAATTCATCAATTTAGTAACATAATCATTTATAAATTTGGTTATAAATATAAATTATTTAAATAGATCATAAATGAATGTAGCGAAGGAATGAAGCTGATACGCGTAATTAATGAAAAGCATATGAAATTAATTTAAGATCGTTATGCGAGTAAATTATTATATATAGAGAGAAAAATAAAGATAAATAAATATGATAAAAATTAAACAAAAGTTTATTTTTCACGTATTTTGCGATGCTTCGATCATAATTTAAGCCAAGAACAAATTACGCTCTATTTAAAATATCAGAGCTGTCTACAAGTTGTTAACGACACTTCCTTTTATCGAGAAATTCATGAATTAGAACTGAAGATCTTGTCGGATTCGTTACATCGACATCTAATCAAATTCGAAAGAGTCGTTGAGATCCAGTTCCGGATCTATCTTTTCATGGAATGTGCACCAGGCGGATCGGTCATCGAATAACTCCAGCTGTTGTCTCTTTCATTCCACGCGTTAGTTTGTTATTTGAATACTTGCTAACAAATTAGAAATCTACACCAGTATCCATAAAGTTAGCGAAAACCATAAAAATGCACAAAAGTCATAAACATCTTTTGAACAGAAAAAAATTGCAATTGAGGAAATGAAGCTGACTTAATTATTAGGTAAATGAAATAAGTTTCCAAAGTGGTTCAAGAATAAGCAAATGTTTTCAACCTTGTGACTGACACCCAAATCACTTAAGAGGTTAATATTTACTATGCACATGGTTTATATTTTTATCCTCAAAACAGCAAATTACATGTTTCAAAAAACACATATAGTCGTTTTACCAGTAAAAATATAGTGGGTGAATTTGAAGAAGGCCTTTCAGAATGAGAGGTTTTGCTTATGAGCTGATAATTATTAAAACGTTATTGCTTGCTTGTGGAAGAAATGTTAATGATTTTTATAGATGCTTTAATATTACCGTTCTAATCGACTATCCAAACATTCTGAAAAGAGTATCGTTGTGGATAGATAATTAAATTCAGAAAATCTGCGGAAAACAGCTTTCAATTTGACTTAAAGAAAGGATAAGCAACAGGCACCTATATATCACGGTCGAGTCTAATCAAGAGATTAAATGTGTTGGATTTTTTAAAAAGTGAAGCACGTTAGATATATTGCATTGAATATTCCAACAAAAAGAAAAGAATAGATTAGTGTCGTGTACATTTTACTGCAGTGATCAACAGTGACGAAATGTATACACAACAAAGAAAAAAATCATGATTTTTCAAAACACAAATCTAGGTGATTATTATCTGTTCTTTGTTCCGTTAGAATAAACGGTATAGATATGGGTGGGGAAAAATAAATAACTCTAGAGAAATAAACGACTACACAATCAGAATTAGCCTTAATGCTGGGAGATTTTTGACAATTCATTAAGTTGAGTTAAACATTTTGGAATTTCGAAAAGACTTCAAATTATAAGCAGAATCCTTCAGAAATTTGGTTATACAAGGTGTGACCAATAAGTAGGGTGAATCGCGTACCTCAAATGGAAAATGGGAACAACCCGATTATTAGCGACACATTCGTCGTTTTCCGTAATATTTAGTTAATATTAGAGCGTGGTTTCGCATGCCTGTGGGTCTTGATAAATTTATTATTTACTGTTTGTCTGTGCGGATGTTTCGTGGCACGTCATGGAACGAAGAATGAATTTGAAATTCTTGCAAAATTTGGGTAACTCAGCAGTCGAAAGTCATGCAATACTGAAGCAGGTGTATGGAGATGACACCGTGACATTGAACACTGTGTATTGTGAGGTACTCAAAAGAACCTTGCCTGGTATTCGACGTGTATGGATATATCTGAAGCAACCTGGCCCTTGCCTTTTCTTGCACGATAATGTATGACAGCTACGCTTAAAAAGCAGTTTCTATCCCAACATGGCGTTACTGAACTGTTACACCCTCCCTATTCCCCAAATCTGTACCACCGGACTTTTACCAGTTTTCGAATTTTTTTAAAGAGGCTCTAGAAGGGCGAAGATTTACAGACATTACACACATTCAAAATGCTGTGACCCAGAAATTAAAAGTTATACCTGTAAGCTTATTTAACCCTTGAAAGACAAGCGGTACCATATGGTGCCATAAATAAAGGTTTAAAATATTACAATTTTCTTCGTTATAGTGCAAATATTTTTTATTCATGCATTTTTGACAATATTATCGAAATTTAACAACAAAAAAAGGCTTTTCCTACATAAATAGCATCCGATCAACAATATAGTATTAGAAAGAAATTGATATCGGAAAAACAATTAATTCAGGCTTTGCCGGGTTAATATTCATGCCTGACAAAAGCATGACTTCAACTTATTTATTGTTATAACAGTGTATGATATCAGGTTAGTGGCAACAGTCACATGTTGACCAACCTTGAATTTGATTTAAAATAAGATATGAGTACGAGTACGGTTGAACGGTGTTACGTTGTACGCAGGTACGAAGTGTAATAGTTTGTTTAGTGGTCTAATAAATGTTTGTTTAATCTGAGAAGAATTATTATGAATTTAAATAAAAAAACCAACAGAAATTAGAAGTGGGATAAATTCGAAACCCGTGAATGAAAGTCTCATTGACAGTTAAGCAAGACGGAAGGAGTTTGAATTTCAAAGTACGTTACGAAATTGTATAATTCGCTCCTCTATAATTACAATATAATGAATCTTTATTTTCAAGTTTAAATAAATAAACTAAAAGTGTAGTAAGTACGAAAATGTCTATTTTCGATGGAGCAAGGAAGTGCGACTTGTAGATATTGGATGAAGATCTTGGAGAGATGGTCGATGACATTCATAAATTGATAGATTTGAAAAAAAATTATTTTGGCTAGCAAAGAGAACGATGAAGAATGCGCCAATGAATGGTTGAATACGATAATAAATTAAAGAAAAGAAAGAGAAGAAAATGAACTAAGAAATGAAGAAATTCAGGAACGTAGGCATCAAGAAAAAATTGCTGAACAGAAACTGCAAGAAGAAATTGCAGAACGGAAACGTCAAGAAGAGATTACAGAACAGGAAACACCAAGAAGAAATTCAAATGGAGAAACGTAGGAGAAGATAAGAACAAGAATACGAAGAAGGTAAGCGAAAGGAAGAATACGAAGAAAGGAAGATAAAGGAAGAATACTAAGAACGGAATCGAAAGGAAGAATACTAAGAACGGAATTGAAAGGAAGAATACGTGGAACGGAAGCGAAAGGAAGAATACGAAGAACGGAATTGAAATGTTGAAATGGAATTTGAGCTGCCAAAAATACGTCTTGGAGCAGAAGGTAGGTTTTCAAATTCCTTCGCCAATCAAAATGTAAATAGCACACAAACGAAGCTTCATCATTTGATGCAAAAATTTAGTTCCGATGAAAACGATATAAGTTTATATTTAATTATGTTTGAACGTCTGGCCAAGCAAGTTGAAATATTAGAAAACACTTGGGTAACTCATTTGCTTGGCTTATCGCCGTATGAAGTTGCGCAGTTAATTGCCAGAGAACCAGATGAGAATGCAACGATTATAACGAAATTAAAAAGATATTATTAATACGGCACAAATTAACGCCAGAAAAATTTTTCCAAACGTTTTTCATGCATAATAAGAATTTAGGAAGCACCTGGAAAAAGTTTCCAATGAATTAAGAAGTTTTTCAATGAATGCGTAAATGGAATTAAAACAGATAGTTTCGAAAAGTTGAGTGATCTTATCCTAATGGATCAGATTAAACGTAAAGTGTCTCAAGAAGTAAAAGATCATTTTATAGATGAATGGTGTAAGCTGAATTCGCCAGATGATTTAGTTTTAAAACTGGATGACTATGATAATTTGAGGTCAATTTTCAGAAGTAAACAACGGCGTAAGGAATGGCATTACGACAAGCAGAACTCCTTTAAAGATGATACCGCTTTTACAACCAAAGAAAAGAAAAAGATCTACGGTATTACAGATAATGAGAGGGTGAGCCAAAATGTTTCAACTACTCTAATTTTGGGCACATTTCAAGAAACTGCTCGCTGACAGGCCGTAAAGCTATAAACTGTGTCTCCAAAGAAAGTAATCATTCAAGTATTGAAAGCTTATCTGTTAGACAAGTTGGCTAGAAATCAGAAGAGAGTAATTCTTATTTGAAGAAATCAAAACTTAATCATTTTGATCCAGTGCAAGCTTTAATCGATACAGGTAGTTCATGTGTTGCTTCTTAAAAACTTCAGTTGCTCAGAAACTTAAACTGAAATCCTAACCTAATGTCAATGAATTATACGGTTCTGGAAATCAAAGGATGCCTCAGATGACTTCTATGGGAAGGATTACAGATGAAATTGAAGTTGATAATGTAAAGGGCGAAGGCATAAGCATATACGTTGTTCACGACGATGCTCAGCCAGTTGATCTAATCATTGGACGGACATGGTTTGAACTTCCTCATATCGCTTATACAAGAATAGGAAAAATATTTAATATTGGTTACCAGGAAGATGAACCGTTTATAAACTTTCCAATTGATGGAAAGATAAACCGAATCTGCCTTAAAGCTCTTGAAGCTACTAAAGTGGAAAAAAAATACAGTCAATATGGTCAGTTCTCAAGCATAATCTATCGAAAACGGATTAATTATGATAGAAAATCATTCCGAAGGCATTGGATGCTTATTGGAAGCTAAAAACGAAAAAACGTGTGTTCCTTTGGCGAATGTTGGCGAGAAAAATATTGATTTTTTGAAGGATCCATGCTTAGGCAGAGCTGAAGTTATTGAGTTGTGTTCAAATGTCAAAGTAAAAGAAAAAAATACCAAGTTCTAACAATTTAAATAACTTTAAAGAAAAAGTTACCATAATCTTGATTGAAATCAATACTGATTCCAATATTGAAAATGAACACAAGCAAGAACTGGTCCAACTATTGAATGAATATATAGTTTCGCATTGAATATTTCAGAGCTAGGATCCACCAACTTAACAAAAATTGATATTAAGGAAGTTGAAGG
Source organism: Araneus ventricosus (assembly GCA_013235015.1). Classification (NCBI taxonomy): domain Eukaryota; kingdom Metazoa; phylum Arthropoda; class Arachnida; order Araneae; family Araneidae; genus Araneus; species Araneus ventricosus. Next base: position 118,422 of record BGPR01002977.1, read on the forward strand.
GTCAAAACCCGTATGTATGAAACCATATAATACAAATACTCCTGAAAAAGCTGCTATTAGGGAAATTGTGAGAGAGTGGAGAGAAAATGGAATTGTGTCAGACACACGAGCACCATATGCAAGTCCTGTCTTATTGGTTGAAAAGAAGACTGGCGACAATAGGCTGGTAATTGATTACAGACGTCTTAATAACCAGACTGTAAAAGATAATTAATTATCCATTACCTAAAATAGATAATTTATTAGAGCAATTACATGATTGCAGATTTTTAACAACTCTGGATTTAGAGCATGGATATCTACAAATACCCTTAACCGAAAATGCAAAGCAGAAAACAGAGTTCATAACACCAGATGGAACAGGACAGTTAGAGAGGATGATTTTTGACTTAACAAATGCTCCAGCAGAGTTTCAACGTTTGATGCACCTCGCATTGTGTCCTTTATGTAACCTGAGTGTATTATGTTATCTGGACGACGCAATTATTCCAGCAAAAACTGGGAAGAAATAATTGAAAAATTAATTGAAGCATTCGAAAGATTACGATCCGCAAACTTAACTCTGAAATTACCCAAATGCAAATTTGGGAAACAAGTGGTAGAGTATTTAGGATTTATCATTAACAAAAGTGGGATCAAGCCAGGATCTAGAAAAGTAGAAGCGATATCTAAGTTTCCCAAACCTGAAAATATACATGACGTTATTAGATTTCTTGGTTTCACAAGTTTATTTAGAAGATTTAATCCAAATTATACCATTAAAGAAAGCTACTTGACTCAACTTAGGAAAAAGAATGAAATTTTTAAATGGTAAAAAGTTCAGGAAGAATCGTTCGAAGCCTTAAAACGTGAACTAAAGATCCAACCGATTTTGTCTCTCTAGAATCCAGAGGCAAAAACTGAAGTGCATGCCGATGCATGTGCGGATGGCAAAGCTCGAATGTTACTTCAACTAGGGAGTGATAACAAATGGCATTTAGTTTATCGCGGGAGTAAAAAGACTACAGAGGCGGAAAATAAATACCATTCGAGTAAACTAGAATTAATGGCACTTGTGTGGACACTTCAACGACTTAGGCAATTTTTGCTGGGCATTAGTTTCACAGTAGTGACTGACTGTCAAGCTTTAATTTTTATGAATGCCAAGAAATTCTGCAACCCTCAAATTGCTCCGTTGGAGTCTCCTTATTCAAGAATTCAATTTTGACATTCGTCATAGACCTGGCGTTAGAATGTCTGATATCGATGCAATTATTAGAGCTCCAGTTCTGAATTCTTCATATACAATGGATTCCTTGATATAAAATAAGTTAGAGGTTGGTCTTGCATTGAATGTCGAAGATCAAGTTCTAATGATGCAGCATGCAGATGACACTTTGAAGGAGTTAATATTCATCCTCAAAATAGTTAATGAAGACAGAACCCAAAAGGAAAAGCAAAAAGTACAGAATTATGTTTTGAAAGGAAACAGTCTATTTCGTGTCATTAATGATGGTGCGAGGGCAAGACTTCTATTCGTCATACCAAAAATTATGAGGAAAAGTATAGTTGTAAAGTTTCATGACCTTATGGGACATTTTGCTGTAAACAAAACTGTGTCCAAAATCAAGGAATTATATTGGTTTCCTTATATGAAAAGATATGCTCGTCGTCATATATCAATGTGCTTCGAATTTTAGGTTAATAAAGTTCCAAGTGGAAAGAGGCAAGGGTTTCTCCATACCATACCAACAGGTCGGAGACCTTTCGCTATTGTAAATCTTGATCACTTAGGGCCCTTTGTAACGAGCTCTGAAAGATACAAAGAATTACCTGTCATTATTTATAATATGACCATATTTGTGAGTCTCTATCCTGTGAGAAACACATCACCTGAGAATGTTTTTAAATCAGTGAAAAATTTCGTTGAAGATTTTGGAATACCGAATCGCATAATATCAGATCGAGATTCCTGTTTCACTTCACATGAGTTACAAAGGTTCTGCGGTGAGATTGGAATCTTTCACATTTTGAACTCTACGTCTCACCCACAAGGAAATGGAATGTTCTAGAGAGTACATAGAACAATATTGTCCACCATTGTAACCTCAATTGAAGAAGTTGATCAAAGAGATTGGGACAGTAAAATTAAGGAATCAGAAAGGAACTTGAATAATACTCGGAATAAAACTCTTGGAAAAACCTCTTTTAAAATTGTACACAAATACAAATTCCACCGACGAGAAAGACCATTTGTTTGCGATCTATTTTGTGAATTTAACAATAACCAATATTTAAATTATGGGACAAACATAAAATGGCTAAAAATATCTTCTATAAAAATGCTTCGAACAGAAAAGTTATTTTTGAGTGACCAAACGAATCTCACGTAATTCTCAAGTATCCGAAATAATTTTTACTGATTGGTTGATGATTATGCAGATATTTTTAGCCATTTGCCGGACATCCAAGTCAAGCAAGAGGTTATTAGGGGAAGCAGGCAATGTGAAAAAGAAAGGTATTGTATGATTACTATGTACCGACGCAAATGTTTTCTCCCTTGATGCAGCAAATAATATGAATCAAAGATCACAAGTAGACGAATTTATACATGGGAACAATGTGGGTGAATTAGTAGAAGGCGATTCATAAAGGGAGATATTGATTATGAGTTCGTACCAAAAGCATTATTACAAGATTGTGAAAAGATTTTATAAAATTTTAATAGACGCTAATGGTTATAGTTCCAGCCTACCATCCAAACTTTCTGCAAACGACGATCGTTATATAGAGATTATAGCTAAAAGAAACTCTTGGCTTACTAATGTCAGTTTCACACAAATGATAGGAAGTACAAGTCTCCTGAATAGCACGCCAGTTTCGGATCAGGAGATTAAACCGTGGTACTTTGTTTGCATGTGTTCCCAGCTAGATGTGTTCCATTGAATATTTCCAACAAAAAGAATAGAAAAAAGTTGCATTATGAGCACTTAACTGGATTGATAAAAAGTGGCTAAATGTATTCACAAACAAGTAATATATATAAAAATATTAAAGTCAATTCCTATTTAGGTCAACAAAGAAAAATTTTATTTTAGAAATTTTTTTCTCCCACATAAAACTAAAATTAAATAATTAAATTTAATTAATGAATTAATATTTGAAAAAAATTGTATTAACATCAAGTGTCATCCACTACAAGTTTTAAAAAATGTATTTGAACTTGAGTGGATGAATAAAAAGTATTTTATTAACGATTGAAAACTTTACTCATTGTTCGGTAATCCTAATCTTGGCGACAAACTGGGCAACTTGTCGATAAATGTGGCGACCTTGGCGGCAAAGTTGCGAGCCTCTAATAAATAAAATTAATTAATTTAATTTAATTAATGAATTAATATTTGAAAAAACTGTATTAACATCAGGTGTTTTCCACTACAAGTTTTAAAAAATGTATTTTCTTGAGTGGATGAATAAAAAGTATTTTATTAACGATTAAAAATTTGAACAAGATATATATATATAGGGAGAGTGTTAACTAATAGTAGGAACTGAAAAATAAAGAATAAAACCCCTAAAATTTTCAGAGAAATCCAGGTGAATATTTCTCATTTCTTCGCCTCGGACACATGAAGAGTCAGTCAGTTATCGAATATCTCCTATAGATGTTTCTTCCATTTCACCTTTTCTTTTCTGATCTGAATACTTGAAAACATATTAGAAGTCTACGCTGCATTGCATAAATTCTGAGACACGCATAAGAAGGTACATTACATTACATTACACCACCTGAATCGCCGTGTTTAGAGCCATTCTGCCCCTTTCCGATTTGGATGGATAGAGGTGAATTTTATTTTTTAGAAAAAACAAAAACAAATAATAAAGAAAAATAAACATACACTGGACAAAGAACAAAATGGAAAACAAAACAAAAACACATAAGAAGGTACAAAAAGCATTAAAATCTTTCGAATAGAAAATTAAATTGCGAGTGACCAAAGGAATGGAAAGCAACATGAAAGAATCATAAAAGATGAACACAGGAATTACAAAACATGAAAACATGTTAGCCCTATATTGTTTTAGAATCATAAAGGAAATGGGGAAATGGCAGCAGGAATGGGGAAAAATGGCAGAACGAACACATAGGATTCTAACGCCTGTTTTGCCAGAGCCTTCTCATGAAGATCTAACTAAATGTTTCAAGTTTTTCGTCAGTGTAAGGTGAGTAGTTAATGGTACGACTTCGAGAGGCACGATGAATAATCAATCCCATACTAATTTTGAGCACGAAAATGAAAAATAAAGACGTGAGGATCCACAAAGATAATAAATGCAGAGTACCCTCCCCCGAGAAGCACCACGAGTACTTGGATGAGAAACAACCGGATAAACAAGCAGGTTCTTGCTTCTCTAGTGGGTTATTAATAGTGTGAGGTTGAGCTACATCCACTCCGTTGACGGGATTTACCTCCTGTTGGCGGCAATGGTCCGAGCCGGTAATGGCAATAAGGATTCCAACCACAATTCCCGTGTTAACTTGGAGAAGACTACCATTCAGATGACCACAGGCGCTAACGCAGGATAGGACAAACCATGTTTCCCAAAGGCCATACCATGCTGAAAACGGCGGTTCTCGTTTGATCACCGCAGTTAAGTAGCATAGGACATGGTCAGTACTTGGAAGGGTGACCACTTCGGAACATCGAGTGTTGTTGGCAGTTTTTTCCGCCGAATCTTAACATGCCTTATACACTTTAGGTAAGCAGGGTAGCAGTGGGCAATAAAAACACAGGAAAGATGGGGATAGCTCACTTGTGGATACCCTACTTGCGGTTGTGCTTTTGCATACTATACTATACTATTTAGAGCTCTGAGTTTTGTTGAAGTGTTTAAACGAACAGATGGTAAAGAAGTTGTAGTTTATTAAAAAGGGATTATAATAAACAAACGCTAATCAATCATTAACTCTGACATGGTTAAACACCAGATTAAAGATACAATTCAAACTGCAACAGATTCCGCAAAATTGAATGCAGGTATAATTTGTGCAAGAATTCTATCTAAAGATGGCTACTTGTGTGTGTGGAGTATGGTAATGATAATGAAATAAATTAGTTGAAGTGTGATATTGAAAAAAATGGGATTTCCAGAGAAGAATCTATACTTATAAAAGGCAATGTTTGTGTGTGTGTGTGCGTGTTTGTCTGCGATGTCCAGACGAATCTATCGCACTTACAGCCATGAAATTTGGCACACAGGTAGTCGTAATGGTGACTGAATGCACCTCGAAGCCGAAATTTTAAATTTTAATCTAGAATTTTTTTTATTTAATGTTTTGTGTTGTTTTGGTTGATTTTTCGCACTAATTTCTCAATAGAATAGTTACGAATAAGTTTACGATAAAAATATATACACCATCGGAAAGAGCACGCGATTTCCGTTCTAATGAAGTTAGTTTTGAATTTCTAACGTAATTTACTGAATTTTGAGAATTTTTTTAAAAATTGTCACTTTCTCCTTATATTTTTAACTGTCAATGTTTTTTCCATCGCATCCAACGTTCTAATAAACCTATGATTTTCAGTTTTTTTATGGTAACAACAGAGGTATTTATCTCTCATTTAAAACAAGAACGGTTAAAATATCTTTGTCCGTTCGTTCTTAATAATTTTTTTTCTTAAAGGGTTAAAAAAATTCTTTTCGAATGAAGTTCTTTCTCCGGAACGGTGAGTTTCTCCCTGGCTACGGCTAGCGCCATCTGTTGGAATTATTCTCTCCTCAATTTTTAGCATGTTTTGCTAGGAATAATTTGAAATCATTTCGTTGGACGCAAGGGTTTAGTCGTAAATTAAGCAGTGCTGGAAGATTCTGACATGGGTGATAAGTTGGCTTTGCTGAATTATGAGAGAATTTTTTTCGTGATGAGCTAAAAGAGTTTCTTTACCATCTGCGTAAAATGTGCCATAGCTTTTCACGCAAGCTCCAGGGGGGTGACGAAGGGGGTACTGTCGTGACCTTGAAACGTCACGGTATTGTGGTTTGAGACTGTATTACATCAGCATAACTTAGATACACCATTGCTGTATATTAAAGATTTTCACGTTGCAATTTTTTTTTTATTATTGTTTTGGAATAACGTACTCTGTACTGCTTTTCTACATGTCATTATCGCGGGAAAATCAATGTGTATCTTTTGTTTTGATTTTGTTTCAAAACTTTTTCGTGTCATTGTGGGCGATTTTTTTTTTCATGTTTTTGAAGTCCTGATTCCACGGGCAACGCCGTGCGCGTTCTGCTAGTTTGAAATAAAAAGAAGAACAAAATGTAAGCCAAATATAACAGTGTATTATAGAAAATAACCCAAACAGTAAATGAGAGCCTAAAAATTCCTTAGTACAAAAATTAGAAACTAGAAAGTAGTGAATTGTAGCACAAAAAGGAAATAAAAACAATTAAGGGAGCGAAGCGAATGATACATTGTGGATCCTTTTAGCGAATAATGAAATGGATCACACTTCCTCGCAGGAGACCCATGTAATGCGGGCTATTATGTGGTTGACTTCAGTGCCCAATTTTCTGTCGTTACGGCCGATCTTTCAAAATCACATGACAGATTTCCTTTACAAGAATGAGGAACTACTCTTCAAAACATTATGATATGCTAACTATTTCTGTTATGTTTATATGTTCTTTGTTGTTTCTTATATGTCCATTTGTTCTTAGTTACGTTACGCTGTTTAAATTCTTATTCATTGTTATTTTGAATTCAAAATTGTTAAAAAGACTAAGATTGTACGGTTTTTTCAAAAATAAAGTTCCACATAAACCTAACCAACCGACAGGAATTAATTCAGAATTAATCCTGGCTCAGAATTCGGGTGCATACTGTGGTGATAAAGAAACACCGGACGGCTTCGAGTTAGGTCGGTGTGTTTCGATACATCAAAGAACTGAGACAATATGTGTCTTTAAAGAGAAAATAGTTTAATGTTTTGGCTTACCTAAGAAAGGTAGAAACTTCGGATAAGAACTAAGAAAATTTTACAAGATAATATTGACCAGCTAAAGCAAGTAGAAAAATAATTGGAGTGAAAAAAATTTAAAAAGGAGAAGTTTTGATAAATTCACAGACACCAGAGGATATTGATAAACTAACCGATGAATTCAAGGAAATTAGTAGCATCGAGACAGGATTAGAAATTATAAATTCGATGTTCCAAAATCCCTGTGTAACTATTTTTAATGTCGATAATAATTTTCTATAAAACAATGTTGTATAGAGTCTCAAGACTGAAAAGGAAGAACTTCAAAATTGTCTAATGTAAATCAGATCATCCATTAAGAATCGTTTTGAACAAAATTGGATAACATTTATGGACCCTTTTGTACATCCATAAAATTTCTAAGAAGAATCAAATTAATGTGTTTGGGAATAGAGGTAGTTTTAAAGAAGTTAAAAGGATGATCAGGTTTCTGTTTTATGTTCTAAGAAAGATTATATATATAATATATATAGCAGCAACATTTTCAGCAATAAAATGAGTTTTAGACGTAAAGCTCACAAAATTTCTTACAATATAATGAAACTTTGGATAAAATTATTCAAAAGATATCAGTTTGCAATGACGCAGATGGGCTTAGACAAGACAGACAACACTCAGATCAGTGTCTAAACAAATTGATATGAATATTTTGGAACTTACTATTGTGAAAATTGTATATTGTATACGTTTACATTATAAACACCCATTTAGCACCTTTTTCTGCCTTGGCGAATTTTCTTGGAGCGCTGAATTGCCATATCGGCTCTATTTTTATCTTGACGATAGATACCGCACGATGTATTCTTGGCGAGCTGAAGCGTCAAGAGTCAGAATACGCCAATTTGGCCGGAAATGTAAGGTGTATATATAACGGTGTGCAGATGATCTGCACCGGATCAGCTAGTATTGATTGAAACTGCAAAGAAATCCAAGCTAAAAGAATTTGATATTGTTATGAAAACAACAAAATGATAAAAAGAAAAACTGGAAATTATATTAGGTTAAATACAAAGCTGGAAATTAAGAGGAGTAAGACAAGACAACTTAGAAAATGTTTTCAATCAACCTATGAACAGTACGGGGGGAGAAGAAGATAATTTTTGGAAGAGAATGACCGGAAACATTTGAAGTTGAACATATGACAAAATGAATAATTTTAGTGACTATTTAGTTTCTGTTCTTAAAACAAATGTTTCCCACTAGTTTTGGCCGGATTAAAGAAGATGCAGTAAGTTTTGGTGAACTTCAGCCTATACGCACTAATAATTGATCTTACATTCAAAGAAAATATGCTATAGATTTTAGAACACCATTTTTCAAATTTCTGAAGTTTCGGTTTATTCTAATATGAAAGATGTAAAGCACCGAGAAGAAATTGTAGTGACCACTATTGACATGAATACATGGATATAGACCCACACTGACAAAACCTACCCTAAAGGGTGTAAGGCCGAACATGGGCCTGCGGGGAGAGAGGAGTTCAGATCAACATCCAATGAAAACAATGTTATAACCCATTGATAGTACAATTAAAACACCTAAATTTAACTCCCCCAGGAAAATAATAGTTAAAACGCCATATTTCACATATATCAGAACATTAAAATGAAACACAAAAATACACAATTGAACAATACACAACAGAGGATATTAAAATTTAAAAAATCTTACGAAATCTCTCTCCAAAGAATGAAACACAAAAGTATAATCAAGAGCAGCTCCTAATCCAATCCCCCCCCAAAAAAAAATATTACGAAAACAAAAAGTCGCAACATACACACACTTATACAAACGTATGAAAAAAAATAAGGGCAAACCGAAATTCCTCACTCCCAACCACAGCGCAATAACACAACATCCCGTTGACTAACATTCTATATCCCTACTAACTTAACCACGACAGAGAGATACGACTAGATACACACAAAAAAAGCAAAATGACCAACAGATCTGATTGTGAAAAAAAGGAAAAAGTAAAAATTTTCTTGAAAAGTGTCTAAGAGTAAAACTACAAGTTAAAAATAAATCATAACTAGATAGTAGACTATCAATAAGATAAGAGCAATTAAGTACTATAAACAACAAAATCAGCTAAAACCACTACAAAATTATACAGAAAGTTAAAACGGGACCAAACAGGGAATCAAACCTCAGATACTAAATTTTAGTAAGGTTAAACAAACAATCCAAGTAAAACAAGTCGAAATAAAACACAACACTAAAACAGAACAAGAAACGTTAAATTTAAAATCTCTAAACCTCTAAAATCCAAAGGTTAAAAGATGGTTGAATAAAAACCAGGCTTTTCTTGGGGGTGAAAACAAAACAAAAAAAGTGTCTGTATATAAAGAAAAAAAGCTTGGAGGGTTAGTAAACAACACAAAAGCTCCCATCCTGCACTGACCAAGGCCGTGTAGGAGAGCATAAAAAAACAAAGTCATAAAGAAGAACAAAATGAATCTCCAAGCTATGTCTGTCTTTTTGAAAGACACCCCGGAAAAGAAAAAAAAATCTTCATCCCCAAGAAATTCACAAATGGGTTTGCTAATTAAAGAGGCCTCTGTCATTTTTCTATTAGCTATTTTATTATCAAGTTATCAACCTTGCGACCCTATTAGCCTCTGCTGGATTATTTATATTAACATAAATGGCAAGCATTGATGGGATTAATGACTACCTCATCACGTTACAATGGTGACCACTGGTTTTAAAAATTACCCTGAATCGTGAAAAAAAAAACACTCTCTTTTTTTCCTCGCAAGGCATTTGGCCTTAGTGAGCACTTAGTGCTCTGAAAATTTCAGTATTTAATTTCGTGGATCCTGCTCTTACTTCTGAACTCTTAGCACCGAAAGCAATCACCGAGAGTTAAATCAAATTCAATTATACCTTCGCACCTATTGAAAGCAGCATCAGTCGCCTGAGAAGAAATCGCAAAACCAAGTTCAATGGATCCGTATAGAAACTTGAAGTATGAAATCCTAAATAGTTGGTTGTTTGGTTGCTTTGATTTTAATGGCACAAGGGCCAATTTGGCCATACCGCGCCAAACGGAAATCCTAAAAAGATCAAGATCATCACAAAACTTCTTGGCGGAAAGTAACTTGGCGATAGTAGGCCAAGCGAACTTTTGCGAATTATGCGTCGCCGAGCAGAATCCTATAAAATACCCGACAATCTGATGTTAGAATTATTTCAGCAATTTCCAATATCCGTAAAGTCAATTTTGGCTGCATTAACCTTTGAGAAGGCAGCGGAAGTAGTGGACAGAATTATGTAAGAGGCTTCAATTTCGAGAAAAGAATAAGCCATTTTTCTCCCAGCTCTGTCATCGAATTACCTGGGATAAAGTCAAAATTGAGAGAATTTGAAAATTAGTTGATACCATTATAAGTTTCAAGAGAAGTAATTACAAACATGCAAATGTGATTAGTAATCACATTTGCATGTTTGTAAAAAAAAATCCCTTTGGCTTGGCATGAAGGCGACAACTGCCTTTCAAAATAGTTCTCATCGCCTATTAGTTACAGACAGACACACTAACGTAAAGTTTTTGATGATCACTGGATTTGACCTTTCTAACATTTTTGCTTCATAACTGCAAAAAAGAAATACTATTCAAATGATTCATTCAGTGGCTAATACTTATCCAATCCATATGTTATCTACTCAAAATCTCTCAATAAACCTGAGCCTTAGAAGAATATTTCAGTGTTCACTTTTGGTAGGAAATGTTTAAATGACCGTAATAGTCTCAAATTTCTTATAAAATTTCAATATGAGACCTAAATCTATGCGAAAAAAAGTTAGTCGATTGCACCACAAATGTGAACTCTCAGTTTTTCTTAGGGCAAAATGTTATCCATTCGGTGAAAACAGTATCTGCAAATACTGCCTATGAAAAATTACTATAAATGTTTTTTAGAAATAACAAAACTGTGCTTATTCCGAAATAAAACACTCTGCATTCCAATATGTTCAAATAAAATGTCTTCTTTTTACTGCTAAGTCACGTCGTTTGGCGCTTGAAAGTTTGAAAATCGCCAAAGAAGAATTCCAACATGTAATTGAATTAGAGAAGATACAGACTTCAAGGAGGAACTATACTCCACAATTTCACATCGTACCCAAAAAGATCAGCTCAGGATGGATACCAACAGGCGGTAACTGTGCTTTTAATTTCTCAAACGTTGACAGAAAAATATGAAGTTCCAGATGTTCTGATTTATTTCCTATAAACTTGGTGCAAAATTCGTTTCACATATACCTCATAACGGCTTATCAGCTAGCCAAGTCTCTGAAAATGACGTTTCAATTCATCTTTAGCTTCTTCTCAAACATAGTTTTGCACTTGACCGAAAGTTTCAATCAACCCATTTTTAAATTCATCCAACGGACTTAAATACTTTTCTTACTTTCCGTACGATTCCCTTGCTGTGCCATCTAAAAACTAATATGCATTGAGAAGGCATATGATATTATCCAAGAAATAAAATATTGATGCTCTTAGATATTCATCAAGCCTTTTATCAGATCTTCATTTTATAAAACTTTAAATACGGTAAGGTTTTGCGCTGTTTAAACAGTGGCACAGCAGAATATTGAATACCTGCTTGAGCTGTAGACTTTACGGGCAATTCTGGGCAATTACCATAAAGAATTCTTCAGGAACTAATTTGAGACTGGATTCCTTTCAAATCCTTGTAAACTGGTCCTTCACCAAAATGCTACGAAGAAAACACTTTGCAAAAACAGCTAGATATATTTTCAAAATGAAAAGTAAAAAAAGACAGCTAAATGGTCACTCTCAAACTTCGAAGATAAAAGAATCAATGATATTATTCAAAGAATTAAAGCACGAGTTTAAATTTATGCAACGTGCAGAAACTTCTAGAAGTTTCTTAATACATATTTGTATACGATGTTGCCAATAAATTTTCACCATTTGAAAGAAAACTAATTAGAGATGTAGAAAATTTTAATCCTCGTGAGTTCAATTCCGTAATTTCAATGATTGAAGAAGAAAAATTGGAGGGAAGTTTTTTTGTACTCTCTGAATGTGGCAATATGATTTTAAAGCCTATTTATTAATGAATAAAGGCCTCGGTCTCCCATTGCTCTTCAAATCTTTTATAGCTGTACTTTAGTAAGGATCTTTATGCTGTCAATCACAGCGAAAGGCAAAATGTAATGCATGACAATATAATAAAGAGATTGAATTTTCTTCCTACTAGTACTGATAATATCTTTTTAACTTTTTTTAGTAATTGATTTCAAAAGTTGTGCAAGTATTATAATGGATAAGAGCATAATAAAATATTTATCGAAACTTTAATACAATTCTTGCAAAAAATTCTTCAGTAGCATATACAGTGGCTCCCAAAAGTGTTCGTACACTTACGATTTTCAATGAAATAGGGCTCTATCCATGAATTAAAATTAATATTTCGGAATAGGTATTTAATAATACGTTCTATAAACTGTTCTTAACAAAACTACATGAAATATTTTAAGAACATAGTAAAACTTTATTTTTAAGAAATCAATAATCAAAAAGTAACAAAAATTTTATCTCACAAAAGTCTTCGTACACTGAAATAATTTAGGATAAATTCATAACTTAAATTATCGTCTCTCACTTTATTTTTATTTTTGCATTGTGTGGGATTTAGAAAACCGTTTGGCTTTAATTTTTGCTTGCTTACACCGTAATATTCTATTTATTATTTAAAAATGGCTCGTAGTCGTAAAGAAACAACAATAAGCATTCGAAAATTGATTATTTTTCATCATAGTAGTGGTAAATCAGTTCGGAATGTCGCTAAATTAATTAATTTATCCCATTCTACAGGGCAATATGTGATAAAGCGCTTTAAAGAAGAAAATCGGATCGAAAACAAGGTAAGAAAAGGTTGACCGGCAAAGTTAACAGAACATGATCAGAGATTTATAATTAGAAAATTTGTGAAAAATCCACGTTTGAGTGCTTTAAAAGTTTCTACAGAATTTAATGAAAAATTTTCTACTCCCCCCAATTTCACCTGAAACTGTTCGACGAGCTCTCAGAGCAGCTGGATTAAATGAGCGTTCTGCCCGTAGAAAATTTTTTGTTAGTGCGAAAAACAGAAAGCTCATGCTTTCCTTCGCAAAATAAATGTTAAATAAACCCGAAACGTATTGGAACAAAGTCTTATTTGCAGATAAAAGGAAATCTAACATTTTTGGTTCCGATGGTATGGAGAAGAAAAAATGAGGAGCTTAATCCCAAGAACTTAGTTGGAACAGTTACGTATGGCGGTAGAGGTGTCCTTGTGTGGGGGTGCATGTCAGCATCAGGACTAGGTAATTTGGTACTTTTTGATGGTATAATGAATCATGCTCTTTATTTAAATATTTTAAAAGACAATTTAAAATTATCAGCCCAAAATTTGGGTATTGGAAACAATTTTTTTTATCAAAATAACGATCCTATGCACACGACTCTCAACGTTCGCCTCTGGTGTCTCTATAATTGTCCACAAAATTTGAAAACACCACCTCAATCGCCAGATTTAAACCCAATAGAACATATTTGGAGAGAACTGGAGGTTAGAGTACGAAAACACGGCATTAAAACTAAAAGCGAACTGAAAACAGTAATGATGGAAAAATGGATGAACCTTGATGCAGAAATTACAAAAAAAACTTGCAAAATCTATTCCCAACGCTTAAAAGCTGTTGTGGATGCTAAAGGATATCCTACTAAATATTAATTTAACGAAAAATTAGAATATTTACTAATATGTAGAGATTTTTTTAAAGTGTACGAAGACTTTTGTGAGATAAAGTTTTTGTTACTTTTTGATTATTGATTTCTTAAAAATAAAGTTTTACTACGTTTTTAAAATATTTCATGTAGTTTTGTTAAGAATAGATTATAGATCTTATTATTAAATAGCTATTCTGAAATTTTAATTTTAATTCAAGGATAGAGCCGTATTTCATTGAAAATCGTAAGTGTACGAACACTTTTGGGAGCCACTGTAAATATTATACATTAGAATTCTTATTCTCGAACTTAACCATCAATTATGTAAAATTGCGAAATTAATCGTTCTTGCATAATATCTTGGAAATAAAGATGAACAAGGCGCTCTAGGAACTATTGATGAAAACAAAATGTCGTCTAAAAATTAAAATGGTTATTCCAAAAACAATTCCATTCTCTCATTTAATAAAGCTGCATTCCATAAAAGTTTTTTAACAACTAATTCTCTTATTGCCAATTTGATAAAAATAAATATAGAATAGAAACAAAATCGTTTGCTATTGATTTAAATTAAATATTGACTAAAACAAAGGTAATAATATTTATTTAGACGTCTTAACAAAATCGTCTGTTATTAAGGCTAAATTAAATTGCAATGAAATGCAACGGAAATACATACGAATGAAAAATACTATTTCAAACTTATGAAAATAAAGCTTAGCATTCTAATTCGTTAGTTATTTGAAAGAAGTGACGTAATAAATTGGCGAATTCAGTCAAGTTTTTGAAGATCATGAACCCCGTACTATGGACGAATTTTTTGTTTTGTTTACTTACATTAAAAGCATTGACTTTATTTGCATTACTTTTGGACTTCGCTATGAAGATTTCATTGACTTAGCATGACACCGGAATTACGTAGCTAAGGCATTTTAATGTAAATAAACAAAACAGAAAATGCATAAATTTCCGTTATTTTCATTTATATATGTATTCCGTTCATTTTGCAATATTTCTCGAAAAATAAGGGTGGTGGGTTGAAAAATATCGAATTGAAATCGGTAGAAAAAGTTGTGCATTACCATTCTAATTAACGGAAAAATATGGAAAAAATTATACTTTTAATCTTAAAATGGCGCAAAGAGCCTAAGAGTTTCGAAAAAATGAAAAACGCAACAATATTTAAAAAATAATTTTTCGAGTATCGAATCCTAATAGGGCGCAAAAGTTGTGTATTAACATGCAACGGAAAAATATGGAAAAAAATCATACTTTTAATATTCATTTCTCGCAATATTTATAAAATTCACACTTTTTATTTTAAGAACGCGTTTTAGAGTCAAACATTTTTAAGTTTTGTGAAAAATCAGTATTTCACCATGTTATAAATGAAAGCAGTATTAAATCTGAAAAGTTCATTAACCATTTTGTGCAATTGATGCTTGCAACTCTAAATCAAACTTAAGCTTGCATATTGTAGTTATTCTGACTGTGATGTGGCCAGCAACACTTGTCCCGATACAGCATATATAGTAAACATATGAACCACTGCAGCCGGCGCTGAATTTTAAGCTCTATGTTGCGGATAACACCATTTTTCCATCCTGTGTTTGTTGCTGTACCATCAGAACCAATTGCTTCCATTTCATTAATGTCAGCATCATTATTCCAGGTACTTAAGAATGCACTTGTCTATGTCACTTTACTTTTAAACTACGACACACCCCTAACTCCAGAGATAAAAATCTCCGGTTTACATTTGGATGAGTGTGCGTAGAAACTTTATTGAACAGAAAGAAAAAAAGAAAGGGGTTGCATACAGTGTTTTAACATCGACGAAAAACATGCGGAAATTATAAAAACGATAAAAAAAATGTGTGTTTGCATATGAAAAGAAAGACTCGAGAAACAAAAACAATTTTAAGACAGGTCCCAAAAGTTCGCTGCATCTATGTACTTGTGGGAGGACTTATTAAGGTCCTAGGTATTGAACCTCTAGAGGGTCTTAGTCCATAAAGTCTGAGGTCTTGGTGAAGGAGAGAAATCTGGGTCGGATGAACTGGTTGCGTGCGGTGGCTGTTTTATGCGGTTCTCATTTTCAGTCAGGAAAGATATGAGTTTAGCTATATTTATTCTTGATAGTTTATTTGAAAGTACTCTTTTCCACCAAAGTTGAGTATTTTCTGCACATGGTTTTGTGTGACCGACATATTGCCAACCAGGGTCACGAATCACAATAATGTGATCCTCTTTCGTTATTCTTCTGTACATTTTAGTTGCTATTTTTTCTTGAAACATAGTATTATCTTTTCTACCATCAAAATATATTCACTATTAGCCGATCCACAGTTTGTCCTATAGCTTGTCTTGTCTTCTGTTTCTCTCTCCTTATCTTGCTTTTATCGATCACTAGCGACGTATCTTTTTCAGAGATCATTCCATATCATATAAAACGCTGCCTCAGCGAATGCTGTGGGAAAATGAGTTCTTTAAGGTCTGCAACAACCAGCTTTTCGTACATCTAATTATAATGATTGATCCCACCTTATGAAAATGTTTAATGAATAATATATTAAAAATTATCAACAATCTTGTTTTCGAAGAGTGATTTCTAATAACAGAAAACGAATTTTCAATAAACCAGACACGTTTCCCTGGACGCAACATGAAGCGAAACAGAAACCCATTAAGCGGCCCCTGAGAGAAAGCGAGAAACAGACAAATGAGGAACTCGAGCGAAACGAGAGCTGTAAAAATGGCAGCACGAGCACATACAAATTCGAGGGCAGCGAGGGTTTCCTATATTTTCCTATCCAGGGCTTAGCGTTGCTCAGTGAGCGATTTTGGATCATTAAGAGGGGCACATTTCTTTGTTCTGGTCTGTCTCTCTCTTAGTTGTTGATTGATTTTCCGTCTTCCTTTTACGTTTTTTATTACTTTTTTGCCATTTTTGTTGATCATTTAATTTTCCAAGTGGAAAAGCAAGCCAATAAGAATGAAAACGGAAATACGAGCTTGTATAGAATAATTTCCGGGGGAGACGGAATGAGCGAGCCTCTACTGTATGTATTTTATCCCTCCAGTATATAAACTTATAATAAAATTTAAGAAAAACACTTTTTTTTAAAATTACACTTTTATTAGTGAACCTAAAAGCAGAATTATTTTATTTTAACTACTTTTTTACTTTTTATCCTTAATTCTAATTGGCGATTCTAAATATTATGAGCTCTTGGAATCAATATTTTTTCTTATATTCTCGACAAGATGGCGTCATTTGAAATGGAATCAAAATTTAATTAAATATTTACTAATTAAGTTCTGAAGATTCAAAAATAATGTATTGTCATTCGAGAATATACAAGCGGGAAAAACTTCAAAACTCTAATTCATCAGGAAGTGAGTGAAAAATGGATTACAAAATTCCATCTTCACAAATATGAAACAAGTCAAGTTAAATGAACTTGTATTAAAGCAATAGCAGCAGTTCTGAGAACATTTCGTCATTACCATCAAAAATAAACTAATTAAAAGGGCGAGAAAAGTTAATATACAGATAGAGAGTACCAACAGGGGGCACCAAAAATACGTGGATGAGAAACTGCCGTATACGTACGAGGGTTCTCGTTCCTGGATATGGTTACACTAATGGTGGTGAGGCTCATTGGGCCCATCTCTGAAGACCTGTCGTACTTTCCTTATAGGGGAGTACGGCACGTGAAACGTTCGTATTGGGGGTTATTTTAGAGGGACTTGAGTGCCCGAATTTTTGTTGCAGCAGCCGGTCTTTCGGATTCACCAGGAAGCCAAGAGGTCTGTCCCGAGAGCTTCGCTTTAAAATGCTAATTGATCGAGCAAATAGTAGTGTATTTTGTGATTACTTTGGTACCAAATATTCAGGCATCTTGTCTCGGAGCACACACTAAACAATTTATGTTATTCACGACATTTCTCAAGTCCGAAGAAAATAGTTCATTATTGAACACTAACAATCGAAACACAATTGGTGATACTTTAAGAATCTGAGGTATTGTTCCTGGAAGAAATTTACGAAAAGCAATTATGTTCAGTGAAATCTCTCTACACCACAACCTACGATTACAAGAAAAACAGGCCGCCCAAAGGAGTGGTCGCTCTAAAAGGGGTCTCATGTTTTGGATGTGCAAAATATGTGTTTTAACAAGCCCTAATTCGTTATTTCTGACCAAGCGAATTTTAAGAGCCATTTGAAGAAAAAGGTAATTTATTGGATTGCTTTTAATCTTACATGACCAGAATTTCAGAGCAGAAGAAATATTTTATGACTTTTAAAAAGCAGACGAAATTATTCATTGAATTTAAACAACATTTATCAAAAATTTAAAGTAACAACTTTTAGGACAAATAAAATGATGACAAAATGGAAAACTAATTGCAAAATTGAATAAAAATCCTCTTGAACAATGGATAAAGAACACCATGGGAAGTATAAAATTATGACTTATCGTATTATTATGTTGAGTAATTTTTCAGGAGCATTTTTCAAATTTATTTTAAATTTTCAAATTTGATCTTTACTTAACAAATTACTTTTTTAAAGGACGAAAACCAGCGAAATTCTCGTAAAACAGCCATCATCGAAGGCGTTCTAATGTAAACACTAAAGCCTCAATAAGAACATGAACAACCTTTACAAGAAAAAGTTTTAAGAAAATAGTAAAATACTTTCGAAAGTGGAAGCATTGGTAGATCTGTACATAAAGTATTCGAAACAGTAAACTAAAATCAGTCTTTTGGATTATTGAAGAAACACTGTTAGTCTCAGGATACAGTCCGTTTCATTATCGGACAGAGAATTTTGTGCTTGCAGAGAAGTGGGTGACCCCCTCCACCTTGGACACCTTGAACTCTCTCTTGTCATCCAAGGAAACCTTCGTATTCAGTGGAAAGTCTTTCGTATCAAAGGATTCTTTATAATTGAATTTAAGAAAAAGAAACATAAATATGATTAAATTCACAATAGTGCAAAAAATAAATGACAGAATTAAAAACCTGTGACAAGACAAAATCAATACTGTAATAGAAACAAAAAGTAAAAATAATAAGAAGAAGAATCTGCCAGAGGACTTTCTCAAAGGTCCCCCTCAAATGTTGGGATTCTACAAATACAGAAATTGGGATAATTTTCTGTAGAGAAACTGACTGAACAAAGTCAAAGTTTTAAAAGCTTCCTCTGTGATCCGAATTGCCCCAAAAATTGAAAGAAAAAGGAAAAAAAAAACCTTCCATCACAAAATATATCAAAATGCCTTTCAAACAAAATGCAGAAGAAAGAAAAGACAAAAAGCCTTACCTTCTACTCCGGGAACATTATCAAATGTAACAACACGAACGTGCAACGCTACTGATACGAAATATGGCGCCTAAATATATACAAATAAACAACGAATTACTGATTGGGAAGCCATAACATACAATGAAAAGTTACTTCAATTAGAATAGTCATTTCCACTTCCTTCGAGTAATATTTCTAATCTATCTTGCATTCCATACATAGAATAACCTTAACCCTTCTTTTCTCATGTTTAACCCTTAGTGGGAAAGGCTGTACGCCATTGAGTTATTTCTTTATATAAATATTTTATTGTTTCTCCCTGAGCCCTCTCCCTCTCTTGAACCTAATAGGAACATCTCTCCAGTATAATGCGTCTAGACGATTCGTTCAGTCTGGTTTCCGCCTTCTAATCCAAGCATTTTTGCGCTCTCGTCAAGTTAGCGATCTAAGTACGCCATTAACTTGAACGCTGCTAACAGATTCTAAGACAAAGACACGGCGAACACACGCAGAAAAACCGATAAGTTAGCTAGGGTAAGCTACAGTGAGAGGAGGTTTCGACTCTTTAATTGAAAACTGCCAAAAACTGTTATGCATCTAGTGACCAACTCACGATCGACGAAAAATTGGAGCACTTTCGTGGGAGATGCTCATTTATTCAACATAATATACCGAATAAATTTGCTTCTTTTTATATTTTATTTGTCATTATTTTATTCCATTATGGCTCCTGAACAGATCAAAGAAATAAACTGAGAAAATGGGTAGAAATATGAAGCAGAGGGTGAAAAAGAAAACCTGGAGTACTCTATGCACAATCCCTCCCAAACTGTGCCATAAGATAGCCCCTCCCACGGAGGGTTAATATAATAGTTTCTCATAATCTTTGCTTGCGGAATATTATGCAATGGTTCTTCATCTCTAAGACTGTAATTAACAATTTGCACTTTCTCGAACGTTTCATTCATACTGCACATTATCAATTTCTTTTGTTCAGTATTTTGGCAATCAAGACATAGTGTATTTTTCCTTTTATATTATTGTTGTCAATTGTTTGTGCAACCATGTACTTTTAATTTCTTACTCCTTTTACTTATACTTTTAATTTTGTGTTATTTTTAATCTGTGTAAGACAATGAGCAATTAAATATTAAATGACCACGTAGGTCATACAATTTTGATATTTACACTAATATTTATCGTGTGTTGACAGCGATTTGTAGTCACATTTTTAATTATATGTAACTTTATGTGAGATTTATTCTTTTATTAGTTTTGAATTAATATCTATTGATTTTTAACTTATCACATCAATTGTAGTTCTACTTTTTTTCCTTATTTTCTTCATGCATTTGCGTTCTTACAAGATTGTTTGCTTCTAACTGCCGAACTCTCCAGAGAATTTCAGTTGAAGATCTTTCGTTACTGAAAATATTTTTTGTATGTTTAAAAAATAAGTTTTAATATTATGATTTTCAATAAAAGCCTGCGTTCGAAATAATTAACAAGGCAACGTTATTGCACTGATGACCTCCGATATTATTTACGAAAGTCGTCTGAGCCTAATTTTATGTTAATTTATTTAATTCAGCTTCTTTATGCTTAAGGTAGGATTTGCAGGGAAGATGCTCCAGATAATAGGGATTTAAAATGTTGACAAAAGTTTATTCTTGAAAATCTCTGAAGAGGTGTTCATTTACAGTTAAGTAAATGCACAATTTAAATCTTCAATGCATTTTTCTGAAAACATAATGATACTGTTTTAGGGGGGGGGGGAAAGCTAAATTCAACAGGTAAAAAAATTTGTTAATCTGTTTCTTTGTAATTTTCACAGTGAATAAACGTTGGCTTATTAACATCTTTTATTCAGTATTATATTCTGAGATAAGTAAAAGATAATTTTTAAATATTTAATCTTTTCCTTTTTCTTCAGTAATAAACATTTGTTAACAGGTATTGTTGAGCGATTAAATAGCTCTTTTTTGTCCCATTTAAAAATGCAATTATATATTTTTTGAAGAATCAATTTTAAAATATATTTTTGCATTATGTTGCCTGAATAATTAAAGAAAAAATATATAATCAATAATCAGGAAAAGCAAAAAGGAAATAAAAAGACAAATAACTGATTTGAACTAAATTTTCTGTAAACTGCTAAAAACAATTTCTGAAAGGTTTCCGACAAACAGAATTAATACTGTCAATACATAACAAGTTTGGTGTTGGCATTTATAATTTTAAATATTTTGAAACTTGAAGAGAGTAATAAAGCAATTTATTCTTTTTAATTACGGATTTTTTTTTATTTTCGTGAATCTATATGATGAATCGTAAAAAAATTGGTACGCAGTTCTAGAATTACGGAATTTTGGTTTTTAATCAATAATATTCGGTAACAGTATTCGAATTGAACACAATTCTTTACACTTGCAGTAATTCACTCGCCCGATATAATAGTCGAGTTTTCCCATACCATATTTTCAGCTGTACAAGCATGCTGTTTGCAGGGAGAAGACACTTGATTATAATTTATTTTTGAATGATTGGTTGAGTTTTTGAGTTAAATGAAGGGTATCTTGGGACGGTCTTGGATGGATGGACACGACACATGAACTATTGTATAGCAACGGTTTGGGAAACCCTCCTCGTTTTTGCGCATACGCCGGGTGGAGTTATTTTCATCAAATAGTTGGAAAGTGAAGAATGGAAGGGTGATGTTTTCATTTTACTGAGTGTGATCTAAGAAAGAACTGCGGAAATGCGCTCATATGACTCATTGCCTGACATCCCTTTCCGGTGTAAAACCGCCCAAAAGTGGTAGCGCTCGTAATCCATTGCTGAATAGTAGAACCCGATCTCCAAACGTAAACGCTACACATTAGTGAAGATGTTGACGACGTCATATTTAACTTGCATCTGGCTCTTACTCATGGCACATCGCTGGTAGAATCGAGCGTGGAACCCATGACAATCCTATCCAAAATCCGACACTCTGCTACTAGGCCAACATTTAATTTACCCTAATTATTTTAGAAGCAATTTTGATTGGTAATGAAAGATATCATGTTAATTCAATCAATTTGTTGTTATTCCATTAGTGATTATTGTGAGGTTGCCCCCTGCGGAGTATAATGAGGTAAGTAGAGCCTCCCTGAACCACTTAACACTTTCTTTTTTCTGCCATTATTGTGTCCAAAAATAAGC
Organism: Araneus ventricosus; assembly: GCA_013235015.1. Taxonomy (NCBI): domain Eukaryota; kingdom Metazoa; phylum Arthropoda; class Arachnida; order Araneae; family Araneidae; genus Araneus; species Araneus ventricosus. The sequence continues at coordinate 140,713 of BGPR01002977.1, forward strand.
ACATTTTTTATGAGCAATTTTGATTCAAATTGATTTTATAAATTCAAATCAGCATTCAAAACAGTTACAAGTATTGATTTTATTAATTTTCATAATTTTTAATTGCAGGGGGAAAGAAGGGCCTAAAAACTGGCTTACCTAACCTAACCTGACGTAAAAACTGGTTTACACTTGTTTTGCTATCCAACATTAATTAGGCTGCTAGAGCCATTTACTAGAAACATTGCATAGTAAAGAAAGTGAAAAGGCCGGGAAAATCAATGGATTGGCTTGGAAAAACGACCTGCCCGAGCGTTGTTCGGGCAAATCACTTAAGTCCCCTTTCGTAGAGCCCGAACGGTGTACAGGCAAAACTGTTAAGTGGTTAACGAGCACCTCTCATAACAAGTAATTCTCATATCGAGCAAAATAAATTGTGGAAAAATGACTCGCTTAACGAGTGACGAGGAGAGAGAAAGTCCCGGACTGTGCGCCTGCTACATCAGTCCGTCTTTAGCACTCCTTCCGCTAATATCTTAGTGTCAGCTGTGATCTTACATTTTTGCAAACAAATGCTCAATAATATAATTATCGTGATTTTTTGCCCAAAGCTAAATAACCCTTGTAAAAATGTCCCCGAAGAACAAGTCGCAAGAAGGCATCCATAATAGGAATCAAAAACCGTACGAATGAAACGTAAAATTATTGAAAAGCCAGAAGGAGCAGTGATCGTAGCTGATACAGCAAGCTCATGTAATCGGTCTGCATCAACGATTTGCATTATCAGGAAGAACAAGGAAACAATTGAGGAGATCCATGCTTTAAAGGGAGTGACAAGAATGTCTCCGAAATTTCTTGAGGATGCTGAAAGGTTATTTGTCGTATGGATGCACGAAAAACGATTGCGAGGTGACAATTTTAACCAGAACATTATTTGTGGAAAGGTGAAAGTAATTTTCGCCGACCGACATTAAGCAGACGCCAGGATCATCAAGAATTATTTCAGGAAAGACATTGGTTATACATAAACATTTTCAGTATTTTTTTCGGCACGGAACACATTATCGTATATTACATTCATTTTATATGGGAAAAATTGTTTCGCTTAAAGAGTGTTTCGCATTACGAGTGAGCTTCTGAAACGAATTATGCTCGCTAAGCGAGGTTCCACTGTATATTTGTTGGTATTAACTGAAAAATAACGATAACTGAGAAATGGAATGCTTAATATTTAAATTAAGAAAAGATTCTGGATCCTCTGTGCCCTGGACACAAGGTTGATTATACACGATTACACACGCTTTAACCAGTCATATGCATATGATATTCAGATAGTTATGCTTTTATTATTTAAAAATCGAGATGCTTATTGGTTAGTTATATGATTCAGTAAATTTCAAAAGCAGAAACATTTTCGTAGTTTTAAAAATTTCTACTTTAAAATTGTAATAAATATTTTTGGAGCTATATATCTCCACTTCTTGTGAACTCCTTTCTACAACATGGAAGCGTACTATTTAAAAATAAGCTAAATATTTGTTTGAGAAAGGGGAAAATACCGTAGAGAAACCTACGGATACAAGTGAAAGCGCAAAAATGCACTGACGCTGAGAAAGTATTAGATCAGGGAAACTTCGGAACTCGATCGAGTTTATGATGCTATAAAAAGAATGCCAGACGGAATAAAAAGCAACTGAGGACCAATAAAATAATTCGCAAAACGATATCATAAACGGGAATTTATTTGACACTTAAGGCAGCATTTCTTCATTTGACTGACGTTGAACATTACCATTCAATTTCGGAAATGATGTATTGCGCATTTTATTCGAAGAAAATTTCAGTTTGTCGAATAGCGAGAGCTAAATTGAAAAAATACAAAATTGTGAAAGAAATTATAAGAATTTTCACTAGAATAAGGAAGTTGAAAAAGAAAAAAAATTATGACAGCTTAATATTATGAAGTTAAATACAGTAAAATAAAATGAAACTGTTCAAACTGTTCAAAAAGGGTTTAACCGTAATTCAAGTATCATACAAATAAATAGTTATTTTTGCATCAAATGATTAATATTTTAAATTAAATATTTGAAAATTGTTAGTTTAATTTGAAATTATTAATTTCAATACTTTTTTGCAAGAAAAGATCAGTAATAATTTACAAATATAACTTTAATGGTAATAAAGAATAACTAATAATAGTTGCTCTCATTAGATAATAATAATAGTTACTCTCATCATGAAAAAAATTCATGATGATTTTTTTCATTTGTAAATTCTTGAATATTTTTTACATTTATTCTTTTTTATTTACATAAAGAATAAGATTAAGAATTCTCATAAAATATATTTTGGCATATTGCATAATTAATAAATGGTGTACGTTTCTTTTAAACATCTGTTGGGAAATAAACTTCAAGTTTTGGACTGTCTTTCTTTGTATTCAAAAGATCAACGCAGCTCTTTCTTTCTTGACCAAATCTGTTTCCGTATAGCTAGAACGGAAATTTTGTAATTATTTTAATGGAATCGTTCAAAATTTTTAATGACATATAATGATAATAGTTACTATGACTGTTATTTAACACCATTAAATTTCTTTTTTATGATTGTTTAACTGTTTAAAAATTAAATTAAGACTATAATCCATGTATCATATGAATAATAAATTATTTAATGCTTAAAAATGATTAATATTTTAATAAAAAAAGTTTATAAATTTTTAATTAAATATTTATTTCAAAATATTTTGAAAAAATTTTGCATGCGAGTATTTGCATACTGACTAAGCTATCCGCGTTTCAATAATGATACAACTTACTGGTATAAAAGCTGTGGCGAAAGTTTGAGGGCTATTTTCTCCGAATTAGCTGGCCATTGTTCTTTAACATTTTAATGGATGAGCATCCTATAAATATATCAAGTTTCATCCCGAATTGAATTTCCTAAGTCATGCCCTCATCTTGTTAGTGTTATTAATGTCCTGTTTTGAAGCTGCACAAAGTCTATTTGGGGGGGGGGGGGGGTCTTAGCCGTGGAAAGAGTGGAAATATATATATATGGACCTTTATTTTGTCAAACGATAATGAACTCGATGCTTTTGATGATATCATTATGAATTACTCACGAAGCAAATAGTTGTAGAAAAATCATTTCTATTCTCTAATTTCCATTTCTTCCGTAGAATTTCTATAGGAAAGTACTTTTACTTTTCCTTTGAAATACTAAGAAAAGAAATGGAATTTCTTCGTAGAATTTCGGAGGTAAAGCTATTTTCAAATTAAAAGTATCCTATAACATATAATGAATAAATAAATTTTAAAAAATGACGGGAGGCTGTCTTTTCAATGTAAATGTTAAAGGCGTAGGACTACTTTACTCGCGTGGCTCTTATGTATCTCGAAGTTTCTCGTAAGTTTTTAAGTTTAAGTAAGTTATTTTGTAACTTCTGTTGTTACCCATTATCTCTAAAATAAGACATTAGTTATGTTTTTAACATATGTAGTTACCGAGATATAGAGGCTCTCCCATATCATGTTTTGCGTCATTTTGGCGTGTGAAGTAAATTTTCTCTTTGAGACCTCAATGGGAGGAACGTAGTCCTACGTTATAAATCACTACTTTTTGTCAGACTTGCATCCATTTTAGGAATCGGTTAGCATAATATACTTAATACTAGAAAAGTATATTATTAACTCAGAAATAAAGACAAAAAATACTACCTTTGCAATGAAAAAGCCTATTTGTGTCAAGGTTTTAAATTTCGAAAAGAAATAAGTAAAAGTATTTTAATTTTATTACGATATTACTTTTATTCGGTCATTGGGGAAGTGATAAAAAGAATATATTGAATTTCATTCTATGAAAAATATTTCACAAAATCACATTTTTTCTCTAAACTCATACGACTAATTCATTTGAAAATAACAGATTTTGTTTGTGTAAGCTTTAGTTTCAATCCTTGCAGAAAATTCATTTCCTTTCAATACACATGTAAGTCTACTAAATCTATTTTTTTTACTTGTTCCTCAAAGCTAACATGGGATAATAAATTACTCAAGCTTTAATATTTTAAATAGCTGAAAAACATCTAAATCTTTTTTTTTTATTTCCATCAGAAGAAAATAGTTTCTATCGTTACTGATACAAAGCTCATAATCCCAGGTTTAATTCCTAATGGACTGTGTAGAGCAAATAATTTATCATTAACGGGAACGGTAAACAATTTTTAATTAAATTAATTAAATTATTTTATTTAACTTTTGAAGAAAAACAGAATAGAATTCATGTTTTCTTTATTTTTGGTAACATAATGGAAAAATTAAAGTAGTTAATTCAAATATTTATATTTATATATCAAGAGTAATAAACATGAACAATAATTATTTCATACATATGATCATAATTAAATTATAGATGTTTAGAGCTCAATTACAATTACAGCACTTCGTCAAATGCAACGCCATTTTGTGTATGTTCTATTTAGACCATGGGGAATCAATTGATTTTTTTATAAAATAAGTTCACATTTTCACCACCAGGCGCAAAGTTGGCTCTGGCGACTGAATTTTGGCAGTAAAATAGGTATAAGAACTAAATAAAGGAAGAGTTTCTATGATTCACAAAAATTTAATGGAGATTTTGACTCAGGAATTAATTTTTAACAATTTCAAATTATTTTAAAACTTTAACTGAATTTTGATACATTTGGAATTCACTGGTTGACCGAAAATTCAATGCTTATTTTTTAAAAGTTACTTTTTGCATTTTATAATTTAGATTTCAAAGTGTGTTCATTATGTTTTCCTTACACATATCGTAGCTTGTACATTTATAAAATAATACTGTTGACTGCAAAATGTTTTTATCGATCTTCCTGACGTCTAATGTTATACGGTACTTTAAAGCGGTTAAATTATTTACATTTACAGGAGTAACATTCCATTTGAAATACATACGTTACCTGCAGATGAAAAAAGTTGCATAATCCAAATTCACTTCAAATTCAAAACTTCTATTGCGAAAGATGATTTGTAAATGTTGAAAAAAAAATGTTGTTAAAAAACATTTCTGTATTAAAATGCCCATTAAATATTAGTCAATCACGTAAAATGTTCCTTTATTTTTTATGCCCATGTTCGGGCTAGAGCGCCACCTTTGGCCCTGATGGCGAAAATGTAAACTATTTTTCGTAAGCTTTTTATTTATTTTTATTACAATGTTTGCAATTGCTTATTAAAATTATAGAAAAAAATAGATGCTCATTATATTTTTGTAATCACTGCTCATCTGATAGTTTATATAATTGAACTCGCCGACAGTTAATAACCTTTTAAAGCTTCCTTCATTAAAAAATAAGAAGCAGGAATATTTTATAATTTGGATCTTTGACTCCTGAACAATTTAGACGTAACGACTTTCTCAATCAAGAACTTATTTGAAAAAAAGTAATGCCTTGGAAACTGAAACAGTTGAATTCCCTGTCAAGTAGAATTGACTCTCTTATGTAAAATACATGAAGATCAGCCATACGATTTCTAACGATCAATTCTCCATGGTCTAAATAGTATGTTATACGAAATGGGGTTGTGTTTTGCACAGTGCTTTCTTTGTGATTGAGCTTTGAAAACCTATATTTCTTTGTATTTCTCCAATCCACTGTTCATTAAGCATGAAATGAAAGCAATACAAAATAAAAATTCCTCATTTCTTTTGTATTTGCTTTGGAAAATTGAAGCTTTACATCTTTCATATTTATAATAAGATCCTCAGAGATCGTATGAAGGAATTTAAAATGTGGAGACGGATTGTTCATTATATGGTGACACAAAAATTGTCACATGGAGACAAAAATTGGAAAGATACAGACTGATGACTTCCTTAGATATTTTTTGAGGCCTCTTTTTATCTCGTTTTCTGGAATTTTAATTCACTCATGTTGTTTGCACTAATATATGCATTCTAAATTTGCATGCTGTCTGCTCATGAAGTAGCAAAAGATTTATGCAATTTTTAGCATTTTTTTTTCAAAAAGCAGAAGTTACTTACAAGAATAACAAAACACTTTCACGTGGATGCTGAAAACACAGTTTTCATCTAATTGTCTTGAAATGTTGAAAGCCTGTTTTAGAAAAAAGTTAAAGAGCATGAATATTTAAGTGATTTTTCAGTTCGAACTGGGGTAAATGAACAATTTAGATGTAACGACTTATTTAAAAAAATCAGTAATAACTTGTTAAGTGTAACAATTGAGTTTATCGTAAAGTAGAATAGATGAATTATTTTATTTGCAAAATACATGAACATCAGTCGTACGAATTCTAACTTTTAAAAATATACATTTTTCTTTCGTTTAAATATTTTTAGAGATGTACTTCGCGAAAATTAGAATTCAGTTATCTGCTTCATACTCTTACATGAAGCTCATAAAAGCAAATTAAAGTGTATATCATAAGAATATAATTTCTTAACATATGTATTCGATTATAACTGCACCCGTTTCAAAAATCAACTGAAATAGAACAAGTTCAAATATATTGTTAAAGAAACTTGTATAATCAAGTGTTAAAAATACTATATAATATAATGTATTTTTAAATATACAAGCTGTTGCATTTATAAAACACCAAATTAAAAAACAATATGCTTGTTTGTGCTTGTTTTTATTATTTTTGTGTGTGAAAAAATCAATGTTTTCATCTTAAAAAATTCAATATCCTTCATTTGTTTGAACTTAGCAATTTATGTTCGTAGAGAATATCAACATTTTTATATGTAGAAAAATGAAAAACCGAAGTATTATCACAACTTTATTTGTTTCGCAAAGAAATGCTCTTTTTTTAAAATAAATTTTGCTTTTAATTAGTATTTCGATCTAGTTAGTTATTATATTGTTGTTTGTTGGTAAGGAAACCCACAGAGAATGCTTCAACAATAATCAACTTCAATTTGCCAGTTTAAAAAGTGTAGTAAAATAAGGACATTCCATTCCTTGTAAAATAGCGTGAATTATTTAATGAGTGATTTTATGATAAAAAATAAAGACCTAAACACAAAATAATGACTTCATACTTTTTACTTTCTCGTATACGAAGTATACAAAGAGAAAGTATAGTAATCGTCAAAAAATTCGAACTCGAGATTTTGACGAATCTCTACGTTTTACACCTCCCTGAGTCCGAAAAACACAATTTTGGAATTATGTCTGTCTCTCTTTTGTCTATATCTATGTGTCTGTGTGTCTGTCTGTGAACACGATAACTCGAAAACTATTAGAGCTACGGGGATGAAATTTGGTATGTGGTCTTTAAACATAATTTGTAGGTTTCTATCAACTTTTGGACAAAATCCGTCAAAGGGAAGTCTGTATGTTCGAAGTCATGCGAACGCTATAACTCAAAAACTTGAAAAGCCAGATGGATAAAATTTCGTACACAGTTTTATCGTCATGAATGTAGGTCCGTATAAAATTTTGGGCCAAATCCGTCAACGGGCTGACTGTCTGTCGGTCTGTATAATAGAATACTTGTTCTACTCCATTCGCATGCGTAAATGCCTGTGCAAAGAAGGGATACTTCGAAACTTGGCAGTTTGCCAAAAACCAATTCTGGCGACAAGATTTTGTAAGGACGCAAACATTTAGGGCGTCTCGTTTTATTTGCGTATTGAAAGCAATCTCTGCGCATGAGCAAACTATTCTGTTTTCTTCTCCGCACGCGGAACTTGCATTGCTAGAGTTTGATAAAAAAAATAAATATTGCGAAGTTTTAATACATACGTATCTTTTTGAATATGATTCTTCACCTCAGTATTTTACTATCACTATAATCCACAATGAAAAACCTTCTGATAGTCATTGCATTCTGGGTTACAGTTGGTTCGAACTTTTTATCAACGCAGGGGGAAGGGAAATGACAAATGTTTGAAAAGTATACGAGAAAGTTTAGGGGAGGCCACTCCCGCTGCTTTCTGAAGTGAGTCAATTCACATGACGTCACAGTCACTGATAAACGTTTTTGCGCATGTCATCTAATAATTAATTGCACGTTGACTTATGTTTTGCTGTGACATTATGCCATATTTTCTCGGGCTTTTGGCTAAAGTAAAATTTTAGTCTTAAAGTGTGACTTCATTACCTATTTCCTTAAACAAAGTTTGATCATTAATGACATCAAGTCTATAGAACCATAACATTTAATCCTTAAACGCCAAGTGTTGCCTTTAAGAAACATACCTAATTTTGTCTTCTAAAATATTGAGAACAAGACTGAAGCTCTAATGCCTGTTGTTACCAATTGGATACATACTGAATTATTTATTAAACCAATATACAACATTTAGATGGCGGCTTGAGTGCTGATAAAAAATAAAAGTAAATGGATGTTTTTCACTTGAGACTGCGTATTTTCAGCTTTGTTTGCACTCTTCAGAATATCATGTTTTATTCTACAACGTTGAAGGAAATTTTCCTTATCTGTTTTATTATTTATCAAAATTCATCTGTGTTGAATATTATAGTATTTTATCAAGGAATTTTTTTTGAAATAAACCCCAGTGTTGCAGTTGGTAACAAACTGTTCTTCAGCCATAAACCATACTTAAAACAAAATAGGATTTTTAAAAGTATAATTTTCCCGCGTTTTATTCAAGAAATGGAAGTCAAAAACATTTTAAAATCAATTTTTATAAAATCTGGCTTTTTATTTAGGCTTAATATTTAGAGATTTCAGAGCATTCTCTTGAAAGTGAAGAAAAATTAAATGTCAAAATTCCTTCGGTTGTGTCTCAATGGCAAAATATTTGAATCAAAAATTTTAAAAGAGCAAAAAATCACTTCTATTTTTTAAATGTTGACCTCAATTGTCGACACAATTTTGTTTTCCAATTATTTGCTTAGAATGATGATCCAAAAAAGTTTGTAAGGCTAATAAAAAATTATTTATAACATTAGACAGAAAATACAAAAGAGGAATTAAGAAGCATACTTGCTGATCACTTTTCCACATAATCATCAAATCTACTTAGACATTTATCTGAACGCAGGACCAGCTTGTTTAACCAGGCTTGGTAGAAATCATGTTCTTGCCCATTGGGCCAGTTCTCAGTTTCGTGAACCAGTCAGCTGTTTTCATATCACAGTCTGAAGAGAACCTTGTTCCAGATGAGTGTTCCTTCAATTTCGGAACACGGAAATAGTCACTGGGCCATAGTGAAGCCATCAGACGCAAACGCCCTGGCATGTTGAGTGATGGTGTGCTCTTGCATGGCAATACCCATACTACTCGCAAAACTCAAGAATTGCTTCAAAAGTTCAAGTGGGAAGTCTGGGGCCGACCTCCCATACAACCCAAATTTGGCACCCATCCAATCTCGGTTCCAAAAAATTATCAGCATCTCTTCAGAAAATGATGTGAAAGCAGCTACCGAGAACTGGCTCTGGGCAGGGACGTGATTTCTGCCAAGCCAGGTTAACCAACTTGGTCCTGCGTTCAGATAAATGCCTAAACAGATTTAGTGATTTTGTGGAAAAGTGATCGGCAAGTATGCCTCTTAAGTCCCTTTTGTATTTTCTGTCTAATGTTAATAAATAATTTTTTATTACCATGGTAAACTTTTATTTTGGATCCATCCTCGTATATCCCAACTATCGTAACCACCACAGAGAGACTTGAATAGATATATACCTGAAAAGTAAAATACCCATCACATCTGGTTGTGAAAAAAAATTGCCTTTTCACTCACTCGGATCAGAGAATATGCATGGTGTCAATTCTAAACGTGGCCAGATAGCTGTTTTTTTTAACCGTTAGAGATAGGAACATACTTCAATTAGAAAAAACGCTTTAAATTAAGTAAAGAATTCTATTTTAGACTTTCGTCAGTGCATAAATCTACTGCTGAAAAAATTATGAAGTCTTTCGATCTTATTAGACATTTTTAGTAGAATAGTTTTGACACACTAACATTTTAAACAAAACATTTTCACTCTTCTGCCATTAAAACTTACCTAGTTATAGCTTTGAATATCGTTGTTTTAGACGATTTTAGACTATTTCAATGGCTGTCTTAAAGAAGCATTGAATATTCTTGTTTTAGACCATTTCAATAGCTGTCTTGAGGAAAATACTCCAATCAATGCACAGGACTTACTCAACTGGCCGCTCATTGGTTTAAAATTAGGAAATTCAAAGCTCCATAACTCGATCAGTTTAGTCAGAGAGGGGGTTTGAAATTTTAATTTACCTAGAACGTCTAAATATGACTAATGGAAATGGAGGATGACGTAAAAATTTAGAATTCGTAATCTTTTCAGCAGTACATTTATATATTCAAAAAGCATGACATTTAAATTTTTATTTATTTAAAACATTTTTTCAACTAGAAAGCGCATGCCCATCTCTAACAGATTAGAAATTAGAAGTTGCACCACGGTTTCGGTGGACCTGTATATCTCCCAGAAAATGTTTTCGAGATTTTAATGAGTTTCGACGTTTTAGACCTTTTAATCCCCGATTGTGGAAAAACAAATTTTTGAGATTGATGATTTAATATTTTCTTATTTCCGTCTCTCTGTCCGTGTATATGTGAAAAATATAAATAAAAAATGAAACAATCTGCATAAAAGAATGTTTTTGCCTTAAATTCGTACAGAAAAATCTTAAATTTCTATCAAATTTTGGATCAGATCTGTCATAGAAGAGGTACTTTGGCTTAAACATGATTGTTGTTTTTTTTCAGATTCCTGCATAAGGTGAACATATACAGAAATATATTCTTATAATAAAAAATATTGACTCTTACTATTTTCAATTAACTTGACATTCGAATTTTTTCATCATATTGCAAAATTACACTGAAAAAAGGGATATTTTCATGTTAGCTGAAAGTATATACATTTTGAGTTAGTTTTCAAGGAAAATATATTGTATATATTTTTAATTAATGCGTGTGTTAACATGGACGTTCCCACTGTTCCAGTGAAAATGTTAAATACATTTATTTTTGCACAACTCATTAACGCTAGAATTAAAAAAATATATTTCAATCATGAAAAGTAACACGGTAATAAAAGTAGCAGCATTTAATAAATTTTTCTTAAATCTAAAAATTGGTATACTTTTTTTGTATAATATTTGCAAAAGCAGAAAATTTCCAAATGCAAAAAGCAGTGGCAATCAGTGGAAAAGATCTATATATATAATTCTCTTACGTGGCGACAAAAAAGGGTCGAATTTCTTAATCGCTGTTTGGCAACAGCTCGCAAGTTTGATTTGTTTACATCCGCGGAAAGTCCGAAGCCGCTTCGTGTGATCACGTTTATTGAAAACTATTTTTAGTAGTTGGAAATTTGTAAAAATAATTAATTTAAGTCGTGCTGTTGGATATATTATGTACGGAGCCAGGAAACAGTTCAGGAATCCACTGTAAGGCGAAGTATTAGAAACGAAGCCGATAATCGCCGTCGCCCAAAACGTGTGTGTATTCGAAACGATGTTGAGGAGCGTAATTGTGGAACTATGTCCGAACAGTGCGGTTTTTGTGGGGCTGTTTATTGGAAGGAAGAGAAAAATACTGCCCATAAGTTGCCATGATGGAAAGTTTCAGCTACCGGCATTTCCTGGTGCATCGGAACTATTGAAAGCAAACTGAAAATTCATCTGATGCTAAAAATTATCGACAGCGAATTCGAGAATACGATTCTGCTCCCATCGAAGCGAGTGCTTCGATGGGAGCACAAATTAAACCACCACGTGGAACTGGGCCATACTGTTACCGTTTACATGGTCAAGTGTACCACAGAGTTTCCCCCCTGTATGCAAGTGACCAACATAAAGAAAGTTACGGACAGCTTTCTATATTTGACTCCAGTGAGGCAACAGAGAAACGCTTGAGTAACAATCAAAATTGCATGCAACATGTATTTGAAAAACTTGAATTTATGTTAAGGGAAATCAATCCCTTTGCTCAGTCCGATCTTCAAATGTACCGATTGGTACAAGAGCACCCAACTACATCAGTGAAAATGGTATTTTTGGAAGATAAAAATTTGGATATGCGGCGCTATAATGCTCCTACTTTATGCACTGAAGTAGCAGCTATATTTGTAGGTGATAATGGAGAGCCCCCAGCCAACCGAGACATTTGTGTGTACCCAGTTGGGAATACATGCCAAAGCATTTCACCTTTAAATCAATGCTGTGATCCAATGACCTATCCTTTGCTATTTCCAAGGGGCGAGTGTAGTTGGAACACTGGAATGGAACATGTAGAAGAAAGGAGAACAGCAAAGCTCACCCGTGTCACTCAACTACAATATTATGCATACAGACTTTCCCAGCGAAATGGTTTCAGTATTTTGCACAATAGTGGTAAGCTTTTTCAGCAATATATTGTTAATTCATATGTTAAAACCGAAGGCTCACGTTTAAATTTTTTGCGACAAAATCAAGAAGATTTGCGAATTGAACTTTATCGGGGGCTTTTAGATGCTTTAGAGTGTCGAGCACATAATGAAAATATACGCACTGGAAAACTTATAATACTGCCATCTTCTTTCCAAGGGAGCCCACGTCATATGCAACAGAATTACCAAGATGCAATGGCTATGGTACGCAAGTTTGGTAAGCCAGATCTCTTTCTGACGTTTACTTGCAACCCATCTTGGTCTGAAATTTTAAATAGCATGGAGGGAGAACAACATCCTGAAGACCGACCTGATATTATTGTACGTGTATTTAATATGAAATTAAAAGAACTTTTAGAAGATATTTGCAAGCATGGAATATTTGGAACTGTTTTGGCCTATATTTATGTTATTGAGTTCTAAAAGCGAGGCTTGCCTCATGCCCACA